>JANAVB010035118.1:0-37381 GCA_029216955.1 Iris pallida
TCATTGCGGTTTGGCGAAACCGCTCAATATAGTTCATTGTCAGCTTCTTCTATCCTTGGAGGACGTCCATGAGGGTGGACATTGTGACGTCCTGTCCTACTTCGTAGAATCTCTCCGAAAAACATGTGCTTGAAGCTGGCGAAGGAGTAGATACAGTTGTCTGGCAAGTTGCGGTACTAGTCGAAGGTGACCCCTTCCAATGCCCCAATGAATAGTCGTGTAAGGATGGCATCGTCGTGGGGCAGATGGTCGGTGGTGACCTCGAAATAAGTAATGTACCGACTTACGGAGGTCTTGCCATCATAAGGATTATTGTTGAACGGCTTATATCTTGGTGGGAAGGGGACATCCCTCCATACAGCAGGGTATGGTTGCCATATTCTGAGGTCTTGGGAGTTTTCTCGAGCGTAAAACATGGCTCGGAGCTCCTGGACCTCTCTTCTTGCTTCTCTGGCGTCATCCGCAGCGGTGGGAGCCGACGTTTCAGGAGGATTATTGCCCTGGTTTGGTGCCGCTGAATTTGAATCCGTATTAACCGCGGGACCCGCGCTTGTTTGGCCAGGCGTCCCTCCTTGCAGAGTTGGAATGGCCGCTTTGATCTTGTCTACAGACTTGACCAAGGCGTGCAGTATGGCCTCCAGAGTGCCGATGCGTTGGCGATCACTGGAACCACCTTGATTGCTGTCCGTCATGAACACCGTCCTTACATGAGGAGAGATGGAAGAAACAGTGGAGGACGTGCCTTCCGATTCATAACCCTGTACCGAGAAGTCATCGGGGTATGTGGGAATGTTCTTCTCCGGTTCGGACTCAGAAGGACTAGTACCCCCAGTTTCAGAGCTTGCTTCATCTTGAGAGTCGGAGACGTCGGCACCTGCTATATCTGATGGGAGAGTTGTTTCCCTGGGCTCATCTCCTTGAAACATCGGATTATCGTGGATGCTCTGAGGAGTGCTACCCCCAGTTTCAATAACCCTCAGTGGTGTGGATGATGAATCTCCTACTGTAGTAGATTTCGTCTTCGAACGGGTACCTTGGAATACTCCGGTGGTGGACAACCATTTAGACGACAGTTTTTTAGTCACAGTAGTTGAGATCTTTGGGCTGGAAATGTTTATCTTCTTCTCTTTCCCCTCGGCGGGGATTTTCTGAGTGGAGTTGCAAGAGACGACGGGTGGCGCCTCATCCTCCGAGCTCGGTCGTTGCATCCTTTGGAAAACAGACTGCCGGTCTTCTCTTGCTGTCGCGTTGTTGTAACAGCATTTGACAATAATTTGGGTGCAGTGATGCCCGTGGAGGACTCTTCGTGTACCGAGGCCTCTTCTCTTTCCTTGCGTTTGTGGAGGATAACCTCACACAAGTTAGACGGGTCTGGAATGACCATGTTTGCTCCCTGGGTTTTGGGAGACTTTTGGGAACCACTTTATCCGTTTGCCGCCGGGCGCTGGACTCGAGTGGTCCTGTACAACTTTCCATCAGAGGCCCACATAACAGTATGTGGAGCGCTCGGATGGTCAGAGGTTGGGACAGCCGACTGAGCTCGTCGAGCTCGCGCTGCCCTTGACTTCTTCACTAGAGCGCCTACAGGCGTACAGTAGGAAGAGTCAAAGTGATGCTGCAGAGAGTCATACATATTTTCTTGTGTACATGAGAGATCAGGACCATAGGAGAGGCAATCGAAGACTGAGCCTGAGCTGCATGGAGCAGGCAGTATGCGGCTGGAGTCAACAGTCTTCATGCGGCTAGTAGTTGTGACCGCATAGGCTTTCTTCGTACGGCTGGAAGTCTCGGCCGCATGAGTTTTCTCCATGCGGCTGGAAGTTCTGGCCGCATGAGCATCATGCATGCGGCTGGCGGTCTTGGCCGCATCAGTGTTAGGCTTCTTCTTGGAGCACATAGAATCACCCTTTGTCCCAGCAAGTCCAGCATCGTAGTGCTTTCCTCTGCCGGACTTGGGGACAGCAGAGTCTTCTATGGCTTGACGTGGGGCCGCATGAGAGTTGCCTTTGCCGTCTTGGGTAGCAGAGAGTACTCCGTCCAGGGCCTGGGGAGGAGCAAATAATTTTGGCCTCCACTCTCTACGAGCCTTCTTTGTGCGGGTTTGCTTCTGGGCCGGGCCAGCGCTCCCATCGGAGAGCATTTCTTCAAACGCCTGTTGGTCGAAGCGGACGACCATCTTCTGTTACGTGGAGCCAAATTTGGCTGCATCCGATTGCGTCACCAACTCCTCAGCCGTGGAGAAGTTTGTCCCTAATAGAGTCGCCATCGTGTTTGCCATGAAATATAAAAGAACAGAACAATTATCGGAGGACTGGACTTTTACTTCACAATACAAACTCGCTTGTACAAAGAAAGCCTAGGAACGAAAACCTAGGTACAGCAATCTAAGTACAATTGTTTATTTTAGATTATGGGGGGTGACGATAGAGGCTCGGGAAAGCGACGACAGCTCTGTCTTACTCCTTGGACGATCGGGTGCAGCCTTGGCTCTGTAGAAGAACTGCTTGGCATTGATGAAGAAATGCTCTCTTTTTGATCTCTGTATATTCTCTCTCTGACTCTTTGGATTCGAGGGGGTGTGCTCTCTGTCTGCGTGTGTGTTTTTGCAAGGGAATGGCACCCCGCTATTTATAAGAGTGGGGGGGCATCATTAGGGTTTGCAATGATTGCCCATTCTCAAAAGTCGGCGGCTAAGGATCAATGAATCTGGGCCGCTCATCTTGAATATAATAGATCTGAGCAATTAATGTGATTGCATCGAATCTCTGTGATGATTGCCATAAATGCTCATGATTTGTTATGCCAAGCTCGGATCTCCCACCACGTGTTCAATTTGCTTGATTGCAAATGATCTGATTTGATCCTAATAATTATGAGGATGGCACTAGACCTGGTTGTTGGGATTTGTTGATGAATTTTGATCGATTTGATGCCACGTGTCCCACTATCATTAGGCTGTTAGCTATAGGGACGCTGGAAAAACTAATCTTCTGCCATGTGTCTTAACCGCGAGCCACTTAGGAAATCTGAGCCGCATGAGGATCGTTCCCCACTGAGCCGTATATGGCTGGCCACGTGTTAAGGATGCTTGGTCGTGGCCTCTGAACATTTGAACCGCATGGAGATGATCTGAGCCGCATGAGTGTAGGCGACCGCATGATGGGTGGCTTCTTAGTGAGCCGCATGAAGATAGTCCTCATGAGCCGCATAGGGTAGCCTCTGTCTGAGCCGCATGCGACTGTCCACGTGTCAAGGTCGCATAAAGGTCTTTGGGGTTTCAGAGATTTCCTTCATTTCCCTAGGAGTCTGCCATTATGACCGAGTCATTATTGCACCTTTATGTCAGAGCTGTCATTCGTCAGAGCTGTCAGCCGTCAAGACAAAGGGAAGAGCTATTGAAGGCCACGTGGCTCCTCTCTGGGCCGCATGGACTTATGCGAGCCGCATAGACTCATGAGCCGCAGGGATCCCTGAGCCGCATGGGCTCTCTGAGCCGCATGGAGATCCTTGGCCGTATGGATCTTTCTTTATTCTTTTCCATGCTTCTACAAAAGGATATTTTGAAACATTTTGGGATAGTCTATTTGCCATTACGACTCGATGTACATCGTATTCCTATACTTAATAAAATATGAAAATTATATTGAATATGGAAATACAGACTCATGTGGAAAAACAGCTTCAATCTTGAAGGGTAGCAGTAGCAGATCTTAGCAATCGTCTAAGTAGCCCTTATATCGAGACAGGGTTAGATCAATTATTAAAATTAGGTTTGACCATGACCAATAGGCCAACAACTTTATCATGAACACCAAAGATAACTTGGATAAGTTCGACTCGAAGACAGACGAAGGGATATTCCTTGGTAATGCTGCTAAGAGTAAGGGATACATAGTTTTTTTAATAAAAGATCTATGATTATTGAAGAATCGATTAACTTTTTATTTGATGAGCTCAACAGTCAAATAGTAAGTGACAGCGATGACGAAGATGCAAGGAACACTTCTAAAGAACCTGAAGGTACTACTGTCGACAAAGACTGTAACGCCCAGTCCCAAATTCACGGGACTAGTCATACGAAACATGCCAGCAGTACATCCCCAACGGTCTACTAATAGACTCGTTAGTAAGCACCTAAGCAGTAAATATCTAATGTAATTTACATCACAATACATGGCCATAGGTACAGTGCTAATCTCATCCACGCAGTAATAACGAGAATCAAGACAGGATAAAATAAGAGAGTCTGAATATCATGAAAAGCTGTCCAGTAAGTAAAGAACTAAGAGAATATCTTGGGTACATCCCAACAACTAAGGAAAGGAAATAAATGACAAGTCTTATCATAAAGTCTGCTAAGAAATAATCATCCAAAGATGGATGAACTACATACTCAGGCAAAGTCCTTTGGCACAATCTCGTTCTCCTGTGCAGGTACGTCTCCTGCAACAGCACCTGATCCGTAGACCTCAGTATATACCTCCTTACCTACACTGTGTGGAGATGACCAGGTCCTCAGAGGATATAATATCACTACCAAAATACATGGATTTACCGACGGCCTTATCCGTCGGTAGTCCGTCGCCAAAATAAATACCGACGGATTACCGACGGATATTTTGGTAAAACAGCCGTCGGGAATAACCTCGCCGCTAAAACATATCCGTCGCTACTCCGTCGCTCAGCGACGACTTAGCGACGGAATACCGTCGGCGCATTTAAATATATATAGCGACGGATTACCGACTAGCTTTCGTCAAAACATGTATCAGGATATAGGGTTAGCGACGGAAAACTCCGTCGCTAACGAGTCGGCAAAACCGTATCAGTGATTTTCTGATACCCAATATCCGTCGCTAATCCGTCGTAAATTTGTCGGCAAAAGCGTATCAGAGATTTTCTGATACCCAATATTTTAGGCTTTTGCCGCCAAAATATGCGACGTTCTAGCGACGGACATAAAACCGTCGCTACTTGGCCAACGACCTATCGACGGCGTAGCGACGGATATGGACATAAAAAAATAAAAAAAATTGTCCACTGCTTTCCGTCGGTATTTCGTCACAAATCCGTCGGTGATCCGACGGTAATAGCGACGGAAAATTTTCGTCGCTAAATGGCCGTCGCTAAAATGCTATAATTTGGTAGTGATAAGTTACAAAAATACAACATGTCAACTGATAATAATGAATGTATTAAGAACATATATAAAATGGGTAACAACAAGAACCCAACTAAGTGAAATACAAGTGAGAAACAGATCTGTACATCAGGCTAACTATGCCAAAGGCATCGTATCGGAGACCTCAGGCATATGGTAATACTGAAGCTCTGCTACAGAGACAACAGTAAATAGTATGGGTAACAGCCATGTCCCGGCTATAGAGACGATGGCTAGCAGGTATCAATAAAGTAGCCCGATGAATTAGTCTATATTCTCCCTACCCCATGATCTAGTCTATTAGGTCATGTCAGGTAACAATGTCAAGTAAATAATCCTATATCCTATCACAGAGTCCAAAACATGAATCTGTCATGACTCAGATTCTATCTTATGATCGTGTCAGTGTCCTCGTCCATCGTGTCTCGAGTAACACGATAATTAATACAACACTATATCCAAGGTTAATATTCAATATCCGCGTATGGACATTGACACCAGAATATGTTCAGACGTAATGTATCAACAAGATCCTACGTAATCAATAACTATAAACAAAGCTAAATATGAAGCAAGAAAGTAACTAAAATAAAGTACAACAAGAACTAACAATGGAAGGTACACTTGCCTGGGGTTTGTCAAAAATTGCTGAGGGCTAGTGTCCAAAGTCAGATCCAAGTCCTAAAAATAACGAAGAATCTAATATATTAGTTAACCATATATGTACTTAATTGCCAACTATCTATACAACTTAATACTTACATATTAAAGTATAGGACTACGACTTATTACTCTAAATCTATATAATTATACCATAGAATTAATCTTCCCTATGTGTATTGTACCCTTACTTATATAAGATGGTATATATATATATATATATATATATATATATATATATATATATATATATATATATATATATATATATATATATATATATATATATATATATATATATATATATTTATATATATATAAGATGGTATATATAAGATGGTATATATATATATATATATATATATATATATATATATATATATATATATATATACATATATATATATATAAAAAAAATATATATATATATATATATATATATATATATATATATAAAAAATATATATATATATATATATATATATATATATATATATATATATATATATATATATTTATATATATATATATATATACTTTTATATATATATATATATATATACATATATATATATATTAAAAAATATATATATATATATATATATATATATATATATATATATATACTAATTTTGCAAATATTATAAAAGAAAAGGGGATTATTAAAAATATCATAGTTAAAGAAATGAAGAGAAATGGAAAGGGTTTGGTTGGTAATTGATTAAAGGGAATGGATTATATGCAAAAATGGACATTACTAATGGTTGTAGAATTAATTAGTACACGCATATGTGCATACAATAGCTAGGCTGCTTTTCTTAATGACAAGTATACATTACCTACTTGGTGAATGCTACTAAATGCCATTTTTACAATTGCTTTCTAATTACTAAGCTCTAGTTCCAATGATCTTTTTATGTCCTCATCTTACGTGGCTGGTTATACATGCTACTATGTTATTTTTCATCTACTACATGCTGGGCACGAGAAACAAAACAAAGGGGGGTTAAAACACTACCAGTAAGAGCTCTCGTGTGTCTCGACCCCAGAATGCAACTCAAGGTGTGGTAGAGGGATTCGTACTCGCACAGGAGAGGGAAGTTCGAGCTCGACAGTCGTGTTTTTGAAAGGGACCGGTTCTGATCGTATTCATGTACGGGGACGACGAAGCTCGTAGTAAGTTTGTGGAGTCCTCGATCAATGTCGATGTCGTTCGTCTCTAGCGAGATGACGTGAACGGAGGATCGGAGAGGTTGGTATGCAACGTCGATACCGAGTGGAACAAACTATGGTGGCCCATGCAGGTCGAGATAAATTGTTTCGGTTACGTTATTGTACCGGACGAGCCATGCATTAGGATAATATATTAGAATCTCAATCCATACTGCTATTGAAAATTTCTTTTACTTCTACTATTGCCCTTAAAATTTTGCATTTGTGCTCAATCATAGCATTCTTGAATTACTATTTATGAATTCTCGTCTTTCCCTCTCTCGGAAGGACGAACACTTGTGTTGGCGATCACTTCGTCATTATCTTGTTATTGTTGTGGCTAAGGTAGATAAAATATCTTGTAGTTAATTATTTGGGGTATGGAGAGGCAAGAATAGACGTCTTTACTAGATAGACAGATAGGATAAGAATGACATTTCTATCGAGGTTTAAATTTTTTTAGGAAAATCCCTCTGGTTGAATGATTGCTAAGTCACAAATTTGTGATTCGACAACATCATGTAAATTATCACATTGAGCTAGGAAGTTTACCTAAAAGGATATAGTAACACATGCTTGATAGGACTAGGTGATTAGCTAAGGTGGGTAGACTGTAAAGATACCCCTCTAAGATAGGATGTGGAATAGAGAATAGTACAGTGTTTAACCATAACAGGAGACATGAGGACCATTAGGCCAAACTATGCCACCCTCTGCTTGAGTTAGATAGAATACGACATAGAATTATCATAAAACCATATAGGTTGACTAGGGAAGGTACAAAAAAATTCTTTGATTGTAAGGATTGCACTCGAAGGAAGACAACTTGAAAGTTTCAAGGGATAATAGCAACTAAAGTTTGAGGACCCGTTAGGATGAACGAATTAATAAAACGTGAGGATCATGTTTAGATATAAGCTTTGAGAGTTGTAGTAAAAGTTGAAAAATTTTCACGTAGAGGATATAGAAAATCAGAAATATGATATAATAGAAAAAGAAATTTCTTAGATAATGAGGAACTATCCTAGAAAGATTATGTATCAGAGAGAAATATGATATAGGAATAGGAAAGACTAAGTTAGACTAGTCCATCAACTCTATATTGGAAACCTCGAATGAACTGTTGAAGATAGGACTAGGATCAATACAGTTAGACTATGATAGACGTATTAGATATAAGTACTTATTAGACCAAGTCTCAAATTTTCTTAGCAGATAGTTATGTGTGCTTGTGAGAAACATATATTGTTTATGGATAGATAAGGTAGAACATTGGTTAGGCTATTATTAGATATGACATAAGGCTCGTAAAGGTATAGTATTGAGTTTCAAGGTTGATTAAGTTTAAAAATTTATCATGATCTTTGATGATTAATCGTAGCCAATTATCTAGGAATAAAGTTAGAACTATACTTCAAGGCAGACTAGTAAACCCTTGTTGATGCAAGTTAGTTAGAGGCCCTAGAGAAATTACAAGTGGAATATTGTATTAGTTTGAGGATAAGTAGTCGATATACAAGACGAGAGAATTATAAGGAACAGTACGTTTGGTCTGAAATAAATGAAGGTGAATAAGAATGAAATTTCAAGAAAAATATTGAGACGAGGATTACGACCATGATTATCTATGACAACATAAAGAGGATTACGGAGAGAACCATACCTTAATCAAGATCTTGAAGTTGAGATCCAGATAAGGAATGAGGAGATTATCACGAGGAGATAGACGATACAAATACATGATACATAAAGGTAAGATTAGAAAAATGATAATGAAAAGCAAAGATGTTGATATGGAAAAGTTTTAAGCACTGATTAAGATTACGACAGTAGATGAGAAGAAAAGATTTCAAGATGGAGAAGTAGAGTTACCTAAATAGATTGATAATAGAAATCTAGAGTAGAGTTGTGCATAGTGGATGCTACATTTCAGAAGATGATGACGTTTTATAAGGATGAAGGAGGTTAAGAATTAAAGGTTCTGTATTTTCAAGGATAGAGGATATTCAAAGACCCTGATAGATCACATTATGAGCAACTTGGTATTGTGATAGAAGAAATTTCAATTAAAAAGGATAAGTAGTGAAATAGAGTTTGCTAATGAAAATTGGACGATATCAAAATATAACGAGTTGGATTATGGAATAAGTGACTCACCGTATTTAATGGATCATATGTTATCCTAGGAACCTGATAGATAGGCTAAATCATAGTATGAATTGGTTTGCAATTATCTCAGCCGCTTGATTTCTAGATTATTCTAAGTGACTTTCCATATATGTTTTAGATGTATCCATATTCTTTCCCTTCCTATTTCTAAGCTCGTAAATCATGGTTGCGTGACTTAGCCATTTCTTAATTCTAAAATGCGATTAAGAAGACCCTATTCTTCCTTAGCCATGCCTGGATCTTAAACCAAAACCTTGATTTTATACCTCCTCTACCAAATGATCATATTACCCTAAACGGCATTCCTTCCAAATTCCTGATTAAGTATCTACCTAAGTCGTGCCTTATTCCCGTAAACTTTTTCTTCCTTGAACTTATCAAAATATTACCATGATCTGCAACTTCCTGTTCGCAAACCTCTTGAACTTATCTTTCCATTATGCAAATGCCACTATGCTACCTCACTCCAGTTATGTCCATCTGCATCAATCTCTCCAAACATATTAAAACCCTAACCAACAGTACCATGATAGTACCTAAGTTCCCTTAGATTTTTGCAGTCTGTAAATACCCAAATTCTTGTATCCCTCCTAGAAAGATGGCTTATCATGCATCTTATTAGTAGGATCATATCCTTTGTCTTGCTGCTAAATTCCTATAAGTTGGGATGCATCTATAAGCGAGTGCACCCTAGCCCTTGGCGAGTTATGTCAACTTAGATCCTATTGTATTCAATACTCCCTAGAAACCGTGTACGACTAGTCGTACTTGACTCCTTTAAGATATTAATCTTCTATCTTCTTATACTATGTCTTATTGTAATTTCAAGGATGAAATTCTCTAAGGTGGGTAGGTTGTAAGCCCCCTGAATTGTAAAGATTATTTTAAATTTTATTAAAGGAATTATTTTCATTAAATATTTTTTTATAATTAGTTTTGAATCATTAAATATATATTTTCGTGGCTTTAATTTTTGGAGCGCCAGGGATGTCAATCTCTCGAAACATCCTTCATGAGTTTTCATCTGGAAAAGTTTATCTTCACGTTGATATATCATGTCCCACTCAAACTTATTCCCTTGTATTCTATTTACATGGTACAACTTTCAGGTCAATTTAGGCCATTTGACCATCTACCGAAAATATGACCTAACTTTCAATTTAATTTTGAGGATCGACATCAATCCAATCTAATCGACCCAATATATGGTTTTGACCTATTTTGAGCCTACTATACACATGCCACTTGTGTGTCGTCCAATTGAGCTCCCGTATGCTCCTATTTCAGCAATAATCTAAATGACTTAAATTTGTAGCCATTGATCACACCTAGCCCAAACTTAACCCAACTTGACCCAACACCTAACCCAATTTTGTGTGGCTACTCTCATGACCCACCCAAAAACACAATACCGTTCTTTCCTACAAAACACAAAATACACAACACCAACACCAACAATTAGCCTTAGACCATTTTCTATTTCCTATTTCTAGCCAACCTACTTTTCTAAGCTAAATAAATGTATTACCTATTCTATGCAACACCAGCTCATGCCCAACTAGCCCACCCTCTACTTTTGTAGAGATAGTACTCCTCTCTCCCTAATTTTCACACACATAGCCAACCCACCCTCTCCTTATCATAAAGCCCACACTCTCTTTCTTACACTCATTCAACCACTCCTAATATAAACCCCTAACTCACGCATCCACAATCTTTGTTGCCCACTTCAATTGCCCTAATCTGACAACTATTAAATAACGCGCTTGTTAAACAAAAACAACAAAGTCTTTATCCCCAAAACCTGGTTGTTCGCTATGTGAATCCTTTCTTTCTATTCAATTTCCTAAGGTTCCTCCCTTCCCTAACATTACCATGCCAAATCCTTTTCAAAAACAATGATCCAAGTTTATTTACGTCAAACCCTAGTTCTCCAAACTCTTTTAACCACATCCTACTAACTCCAAATAATCGGTGCATCTACCGGTCTCTATTGGCATACGTTCGGACCAACTCAAACAATTTCTCTCATCTTATCCTCAACATATACCACCTACAACACCCAAAAAGGATGCACTTATTATCTTCTCTTTTAATATGCTCACAAAACCATATTCTCACCAATCTTATTCACCTACACTCACTTTTCTTATATTTAATCTGCCAAAGGCTCTCTGTTCCCTGTATCAGCATGGGCTATCCTTTAAAGAACACCGATCCAAGTGCATTTTGGTCAAATCCTAATCCTACCAGCCCCTTAACTACATCCTGCCAATACTTTTAATGCATGTCATCTTAAACAATTATCCCTCATTTTATTCTAAAGTGGCACCATCTACCGCCTCCAGCTTCGACCATAGCGCCTCCGCCAACGACTGCTCCTCCGACCACAGTACCTCTTGTCGTGCTGCCGACTCTTCCAGACGTCGTTCCTGTCGCGGACGTACAGCGGATCCTTACTTTGGTCCTAGGACAGTTATATTCATGCGGACGGCCGGTTATGCCTCCACCACCTCCTCCACCTCCACCACCATCAATTTGAGATTTGTTTATTTTTTTGGTTGTATTGGATGATGAGTTGTATTTGATGATGAGTTTGTGTATTTGACGATGAGTTATATTTGACGATGAGTTTGTGTATATGTACTATTGCGATTGTTGGACGTGTTTTTATCATTTGACTGTTGGAAGTGTTTGTATATGTACTATATTTGACTGGTGAACATATTTGATTGTTGGATGTGTTTGATCGAGATGCTTGGGTTTATTTTGTATATATTGGGGTTATAAAGTTTACGTATGACTGTTAGACATATTTGGGGTTATATAGTTTTTGTATGA
Organism: Iris pallida; assembly: GCA_029216955.1. Lineage (NCBI taxonomy): Eukaryota > Viridiplantae > Streptophyta > Magnoliopsida > Asparagales > Iridaceae > Iris > Iris pallida. The sequence continues at coordinate 12,044 of JANAVB010035118.1, forward strand.
CTTTTGGAATGACTGTTGGACATATTTGACTTTTGGAATGAGTTTATGTATGTATTTCCAGGTTTGAGCAAAGCTGGAACAATTTAATATATTATAAATAAAATGATTAGCGACTAACCAGCGACGGATTAGTGACGTTATTATGGAAAATTTGCAGGCTAGCGACTAACCAGCGGCGGATTAGCGACGGAATCCTGGAAATATTTTCAGGTTAGCGACGGGTTAGCGAAGGAAATATCAGTCGCTGAACTTCTGTCTAATATCAAAACCGTATCAGACGAGTCAGCGACAAAAATTTTCGTCGTTGAGCTTTTGGAAAATTTGATATTTTGGCTCACTAGAAAATGTCGCTAATCCGTCGCTAATATGTCGCTGTGATTGCCGACGTTTTGAATTCGTTTCTAATTCGTTGCTATATTTGCGTCGGTAGTTCCGTCGGTAATTCATCGCTATAGCGACGGATTACCGACGTATTTTCTATAGCGATGTTTTGTTTATCAATGTCAGTTATCCGTCGGTAGTCCGTCGGTAATCTAATTTAGCGACGGAATATATGTGTTTAGCGACGGATTGGTCCATCGCTAAATACCAATATTTTAGTAGTGTTACATGTCATGCCTTACTTCTTGTATGTTGTGTCGGGACAGGAAAGTACTAAAAAAATGTGTGATCAGACCTTACACCTTGTTTTATTTTTCTGCACAGTAGATATGAGGATGAAAATCCTAATGTAGACCTTGGGGTATAGCTGTTCCAGATCGATCACATATCAAAAGAGTACTTCAAGACACGTAGATAGTTATATTCTCCCATTTCACTCCTTACATGATGTCTTATATTTTCCTCTCTATTATTCCTCATGTTTCCTGCTATATTTGTCTTGATATTCTCTTCATGCATTTTATGACTGGCCATTATCTTATAATTGTTATCAAATATTTAGAACTGCACTCAATAAATTGTACTCGTTCTATTCTGACTTGGTAGACATTTTAGGTGAGAATGATGAGAAAGGATACCCTAGGCACTATGGTCCACGTATCTGGGAAGTATAGCTGAGCCTGACATTACGTCACAAGAGGAGTTTATCATACCTGAGCTACCTTTGCTTAGTTATGTCACGCCACAATTCGACAAACTGTTCGTCCCTGTTCCTATTATGTCGAATCGATCGTCCTCGCTAAGGCGTGATATCGTATGAGTCTGGAGTTGCACTCGTACAAAGCAAAAATATTACATTTGATCATTTTATTGAAACACCAAGTTAAAATTTCACAAACCATATCAGAAACAAACAGTTTAGTAAGATAGAAATATGCTTTTTGATTGATAGCATGCAACGAAGTGCAAGTCATATTACATTGGATATGCCATTACGGCTACATTGATTGAAACAAAAGAAATATACTCGATAAGCTGCATGAACTAATATTTGTCGCTCCATACATTTGCCCTTTATACATTTAAAGTCTTCGATGAATTGGCTACAAAATACTTTAAAATAGGAAGAGCTTCAAAATGCCACTTCGAACTTCAGCTTTGGCTTAGAGACGTACACCCCAGAGTCCTCGTCACCTGTAGGATTGGGGATTAGTACACTTGGAAATGCACTAGTGAGTGGGACGAACCCACTCGTATAAACCGACTCAGATTGTTAAGATATGCATGCATTGGAGTTTTTTTTCCTATTTAGAACTAAATAAATTTAGTTCATATTGATAGCCTTCCATTTGAAACAGTAAAAGCATACGTTGAAATATAATAATTTCTCTCAATTCTTACCACGACCGTGCTCATCCCTGCATAAAACAGATATAATATTTATACCTGTATAAGACAATAGGTGAGCATGCTACTATCTTACATGTGGTCATTGGTGTTCGCCACCATAAGGGACAGTTATTATTAGCATTACGACAAGCCTTCAATCTAGGTTGCAAGCCCGTTTAAAGTCTCGCAATGCCTCATGCCAAAGTACGATTCATATTTCCCCTAGGTCGATTCGGCTCCAGGCACCCAGAATACCGTTTCAAGGAACGCCAAACTTGTACACAAGTTGTCCATGACCATGCTAATGAATGAGTAGTTTAATATATAAATCGATTGTATAGCGTGGACAGTATTTAGTAGCATTATCATTTTGACTCATGTGAAAGTTCCTTTCCCCAAAGCTGTATGTTCTAATTTAGCATTCTGTAGGCACCAAATTTCTCGAGGCACCATATGTCGCAACCGATATTTTATTATATTTTGCATATCATGAAATAGTCTATCTCTTTTCTAGAACCTTAGCTTTTCTCTTTTCGATGTAAAACTTATATTTTTAGAGTAAATTACTCTAAATTGATACATTTTTCTTGAGTTCTTGATCTTAGTGGTTGGCATACATTTAACTTGGCATCATCGATTTGAATATGTTCGAGGCAAAAGAATTTCGTTTGCGGGAAGGAGTAAAAAAAAGGGGCCAAACCACCCACTAATTATTTGATTGTGCCGAGGGTCGAAGCGTTTCGCAATGTTCAAGCTTCAGTTATGCGAGCTCCTGCAATGGCACCAATACTTAGTTAGAATTTCTTCTTTAATCCTTCGTTTCAAAATTCGTACAATGCATTCAGAAATACGCAAAAACACATTCATCAAAACAAAGCAGCAAAAACTCAAGAAAACCATACAGCAGTCCGGTCCCGTTGTAGGGACTCTTATATAGAGCTCATTCGCCGAGATACAGCCTGCTGTATTTAGGACTTATTCTAACAGAAGTCGTTCCATTAGTTGGATCGATTCTCGTAACATTCGTCCAAATCGATTTATTCGATGCTGTAACACCCACTTTTCTAAAATGAGGATAATTTTGAACTTTTGTAAAAGTTTATTATTTAATAATAGGATTTATGATTTATGGGAATTTTTAATTAATTTAATACTATTTAAAATTGGTGAATTATAATTTTGATGTGTTAGCTAGTGAACCCTAGAACTGTTGAGCCTAGAGATTAACCATGACTATGGGGACCTAACCATGTGATTAGAATAACAATTTACAACTTTCTAGGCTAAGGGTATTTTGTCATTTTGTGACTTTTAAATTATTTAGGATTTTGATTAATTGGTAAAATTTAGATTATTTTAATAATATTTAAATTGATGTATTATGATTTTGGTCATTTTTCATATTTTAATATTTTGGGAAAATTTTATATTTTTAATATTTTTTGTATTGGATTTGTTTAGTCGGGTTTGAATTTCGTCTCGTTCCGACTTGTATTGTGACCCGGGTAGCTTAAACTCTAGATGAGACCCAATATTAAGTTAAGCATGGCCCACAAAACCCAACATTTAAGTTAGTTAATTAAACTAATTTTTATTATTTTAGAATGGTTAAGTTAGAGACTCAAAACTAGATCATTTTGACCCCAAACTTGAACCTAGTCTAGACTTAACCATATGAGACAAGAGAGGGGCAATTAGGACATTTCCCATTAGTCCTAATGGACTCTTTATGGCAGCCACCTTTAGGGGAGAATGATTCATTTTATTCATTACAATCTTGCCTCTTTTATTTTCCTTTTGTTCTTCCCTAATTTTAGAGAGCCTTCCCATTGATTTGATCTCCAAATCAAATCATTCCTTCACCAAACCTTCCCTCAATCATTCCCATTCTCTAAGGGAAGGGTGCTACCAAGGATTGAAAGAGGAGTACATGGAGGAGTGTCCACTTTGAGGGATCTTCGTATCGGAGCCGTGTCCTAAAAGATTTTATTGGAATTCTACTCCTAATAGGTAAAACCCATCATCTAAATCGATTTCCTTTGCATATAAATTAGTTTTGAATCCGTAGGATCCATCCTCATGCATGTGTCCCATTTAGATTCAAATTTGAGGCCATTTGGAGCTCTATTGAGGATTTTAGATATGTGTCTTGTGTCCTACTTGATAGATCCCAAATTAGGACACCCCATGTGTATGTGTGTATGATAATAGTTTAAATAGATATTTAAATTCAGTTTTAGAATGCTTAGAGAGTGGATTGATCTTAGTTAGGATGGTTAGAATGAGTTTCATTTGGATACTTATGTTTGTATCCAAGTTTCTTGGCCTATATGCATTCTTTTGTCCAAAACAACTCAAATTCGTCATAATATTCATCCACGTTTTATTAACCAAAACAACTTAGAAATGTCATAACTTTTAGCTTAGAATTCCGATTTATCTCCAATTTTTTTAAAGAACCGTATCGAAGTTAGCTTTCCAAATATATATTTTAATAAGCCAAATTATTTCTGTAACTTTCTGTAGAATTATTTGAGTGTCAGTTGTACGAAAGACAAATGTATTTCGGTATTTTTACGATTTCGGGAGCTTTCGGACACGAAAATGCGATCCGTTTGAAGTTTCGGAAAGCTAACACGAAGGGCTACAACATACTTTAATCCTAAAATTTAGTAGAGGCCCAATTGGTACAGTATTGGTTTTAAGTAGAAGAGTGACTATACGATATATGCATTTTGTGTAACCTATGAGCCTATGTAGTATGGATATTAAATGAATATAGAGTATGTAATACATGATATATTAGATGAATGAAATGATATATATATGATATATATCATCTTTACATTAATGTATATATATGGTTGAATGCAAGCATGTAGGAATACAATTAATATAATGTATATAAGCAATGCATAAATGCATGAATGAAGAATGATATATAATGTATGCATGAAAGTATATAATGAATGCTAGATATGAATGCAAGGTATACATGTAATGATAGATATGAATGCATAATATATAAATAATATAATACAATATATAATGATAGCATGTATGGTAATGTAGAATATATGATGCAAGCAAGTATATGTCCACTGTTTTCTCTTTTCCTTACATTTTCCTTCCCTTCCCTTCCCATTTCAGTTTTTTCTCCTTTTTTACTCTTCTATTTTTATATATTATATACAATGTATATAATGTATAGATGAATGTAAGTATGTAATATGCATGAATGAATGTCATATATGAATGAATCAATCAATCAAAGGTATAAGTAAAATATAATGCATTGTAATGAATGTTAACATATATAATGTATAAAAGTATGTATGTAAATGTGCATGAATGTATATATCTATGTAACTATGTAAATATGCATGATGTAACATATGCCTATATATATAAATATGTATGTAATGTGGATATGCATGTATGTATGAAGGTATGTATTTATATATATTATCTATTTTATATTATGCATTGTTGTGGTTCACATTGTCTTGTGATTGTGTGAGTGCTAGACTAGGCTTAGTTAGGCCTAGTGAGACTTGTTAGACTTATTTGGGCTAGAACTTGACCTAGTTGACCTAATTTGACTAGTGTGGTTGACTAGAGTTGACCAAGTATTGACTTTAGTCTAGTTTGACCTAGACAGCATGCAGGTGCATTGTACATTTTATTTATCTTCTCTTGTATACATCTTGACCTGTGTTGCTCTAAATAGGACTCTGTGGCTTCAGTTTGGACCTCTATACCTATCAGCTGTTCAGGTTATCAGGCGAGTACATTCTCTGACCGTTTATACTTGTCTGGGATTTACATTCTTGCTCTAGATTACTGTACTTGATGCTGACACGATTGTTATCACGGATTGGTAATATATGGATCTTCTTTTGAGATGTTATCCCCTTGTATTCACTAAATACATATTGTGATGTGCGTTTCACTTACATATTGTATTTATTGAATACCCTTATCCTTGTATACTCATTGTGCATATTGTACTCTAATTATTACATGAGTCCCATGGATATACCATTGTACAACTATTGTATAACTGTCATAACCCGCTCCCGAATAACCGGATACGAGTCGGACACGCCCAGCCTTTGTTGTTAGACACAACAAAGTAAGCTGTACCAATCTAGGGAAACTAACCAGATAATAAGAACATGAGTGAAACACATCATCTATATAAAAGTGTCCCAACCAGAGTGAAGTACAATATCTGAATTTATTACATTCCAGAATAATAGGAAGTCTACTAGTCTCAAATACATGGAAATAATAGGAAACTAAGGAAAATCTCTAGGCTTCTGCAGCCTCTAAGTCATGAGCTGCACCAGTTAGCTCTCCTGCATCAATAGGCTCCTCGTCATAGAATGTATCACATAATGCCTCCATCTCACCTGCAACATATCCTATTCAGGAGCGGAGCAAAGTATATCCAAAGAAATGAACATGTACATCATGGTATGAATCAAGAAAACAGGAATAATGTAAAGTACAGGAAATGAGAACAAGACATGAACTGAATAGGAATACTGAAAGTAAAACAGGGAAACATAGTAAGAGTCCTGAACATGAAATACAACCTGAATCATGAAATACAAACTGAACATGAAATACAGCCTGAACATGAAATACAACCATGAAATCCTGAGATACAATACTGAATCCTGACATGTGCAATATTTAAAATAATTCTAGAGTGTGATCGGCTTGGGTAGATACAATGATAATAAAATGGTACGGCTATGGCCCCACGTGCACGGTGCGGGACCCAAGCTATTCACAGGAATAGTAACAGGGTTTGATCACATCTCTATAGTTTTCCCCTCCCAGACACAATGAAATATGGAACATGAAATGAGGCAATGTCGTGATATATCGTGTCATCAAGAGATACAAGAAGGGATAATGAAGACATGAGAAATGAACAATTCAGAGGAGTATACTTGCCTGTCTCCGGGTGATCAAGAAAGGGTAGTAAAGCTGAGTATCCTCCTGTCATATGATTTACAAGCAATTAATAAACTGAAAAATCTAATTGTTATCAACTACTCTAACCCTGAATAATTCTAATGTATGTCTTAGTTATAGGGTTCCTCAACTTAGGGTTTCTAGAGAATATTATTAACCTTAAATAATGTAATACAACCTTTAACTTTAGCCAAGCCTTTCCCAGGTTAGGCAGGACTGGTACACAATCCAGTCCTGATATACTACAGATATCAGTTCAGTACCAAACAGTACTCAGTCCATACTAATAACATAACCTATGACTGATCCTTCAAGTTCAGAAATACCAATACTAACTAGGGAATTCATATCCAGTCCTTTAACAGGCTGAGGACAATTCAATCCAAAGTTAGAGTTGATTCCCTCATGTTCATGCCATAGCTATGATGTAAAAACTCATCACAGGTTATTGCAACCAGTCTTACACATATTTCTTATTGCAAATCATCTCCTAGAATATGATATTTACAATATGGAATTGACAGGAATGGCTTAGTCCAGGATAGGAGTAAAGCCATTCCTGGTCTTTCCTGGAATATGTCAAACACTGTCTAGTTCAGCACAAATAAGGATCAACCCGGTTATACACTATTTGGTCATCACTCTAAACTGGTTATAATCAATTGCTTAGCCAGGAAGAGACTAACCCTCAATTCACTGGTTCAAAAATGTGTACTAACATCAACCTGGAAATTACTAACAAGTTGAGGTAATTGTCAATACCAAAACTCTGTACTACAAATGGTAAAACAGATTGAACATTGCAACTTCCATTTCTGGAACCTAATATTTACCCAAGGTTCACTCAATCCTAGTTAAAGGTTGCTACAACCCAGGTAGAGTGAGGCATGCACTCGAGATGGTTGCAATTCATGAAGTGAACCTAAAACCCATCTACCAATTTCTGTCAAACGAAAATCCATCTAACAGTCCCTATGAATCTGATCTCAATTCTCATATAAATTCACATATCATCCCCATGTGAACTCACATTACAGTCTTATGTGAATTTATATAACAGATTTATGTGAAGTCACATGTCAATTCCTAAAATAGGACTGAGCAATTGCCTGAACATATCAATTTAACACAAAAATCTTTATTCAGGTTAAACTTGGTTCCAGCCTACAACCTATCAGTCTCTGATAACTGATATGAGGAATCCAGGATATTTAGCCAATTGAACTACCCATGTTCTCAGGAAATACAAGTACAGATAGCTACATACATTAGTCTCAAAACACACAGGAATTTTTAATGTCCTGATCATTAATGGGTCACAATACACATGGTATCCCCATGGTTCTGATACTTGTCCTGGTCCTAACAGAACTAATATAGGTAGCAGTTTATTAGTTCAAGTGTCAAAACATCTGAACAAAATAATAGAATCAATTAAACTCTAAATCAGCTATCAAATCAAAATAAGCATACAGTTGCTAACTTATTTCCAGGTATTACCACTCAATAACAGGATAAGTCTCCAGGAGTCAAATACAGGAGTTTCACTGTAGCTCAGTTCACCAATTTACATGTCCCAATCCCAATGACATTTAACAGAAAGAATATACATAGCAATTCACATATGAAAGCACATAATTTCATATATGTAAACACATAGAAAAATCCATACGTGGAAACACATATAAATTCATATGTATCACACTTTACAAGGATCAGTGAAATCAAAGCCATCTACCAGTCAGTCCATTAACAGGGTATCACTATGGTTCCCAACCTAAATTCATTTCATCAATACTTGATTCTATCCAACCACCAATCATGAGATTAATCAGATATGAAACACAACCCACTCCTACGTTATACTCTGTATCTACAACTGATTTGCAAGGTTTAGAGGATTATTACCTGAAGATAGCCTTGGTTGATGTCTCGATGACACAACCTTCAATGCTTGGACAGGGTTCTCATGTCCAACTGATCTGAAAATTGTGTCAACCAAAGAACAAAGGATCATCAAATAACACATCCTTCCCTCACACAACAGATGAGTCGATTGCTCTCACTAGCCTATCTATAAACAATTAGACAAGGTGATCAATCTTACCAGGCTCAAATGGTTGGGTAAATCAATCAAACAGTTGGAGTCCTCGATCCACCAATTGTTGAGCACATAACAAAATGGAAATATTCCTCTACCAGTCTACAACTGATATAGAAAAATAGAGAAAATCAACAGAGGAACATAATGAGATCATCACTATGTTGGACAAATAATTACCTCAACAATGGTCGATTGATCAGGTCAAAATAGATCAACTACTAGCAGCAATTTGATGGAGAAGATCTTGAGGAAAAATCAATCACTCTCAAAATTAGCTATACTGGAAAGAATTCAGAGGAAGAACCTAACAATTTCCTAAAGATTCAGTGCTTACTGATCCATTCTCGATGAAAGATTGATGCGGATTTAAGAAGCTGAGGATGCTGTTGTCTTCATCATCGTCGTCTTCTTCTCCAGTGATCCACCACTCGCCATTTTGCTCGAACTCCTCTTGCAGGAAATTGGGAAGGAATGAGCAATGATTGAAGGAGAAAAAGGGAGTTTAAATAGGGAAGTTGGCGTGAGGATCAGGCTAACCAATTGGCAGAATTTCTCTGACAAGGTTGTTAGGAAATTTGGAGAAATGCACATGGCCGCTAGAATTTCGAATTTTTGGAGGGCTCGTGCCAGGGATTTATTTAGAAGAGTAAGGAAGAAAGCTTAATTGAAATCAAAGTTGGTTTCATTTAATACATCAGTTGGGCTGGCAGTAATGGCCCAACCTAGTTTAGGTTTAAATGGGAGTTAGCCCAAGGAGAATAATGGGATGATTAAAAAATTGAGAAAAAATAACTTCACCTATAAAATATAAAATATTCCCAATCATGATTTAATATAAAAATTTAAATTCCTGCAATATTTTAGAAAAGTGGAGTTACAATAACATTATACTTCTATTGTATAACATTGTACACTATTGTATAAGATAACGTAACTGGAGTGGATCCTTGTGTATTGATTGGGGAGAGGGAGTAGAATTGGTTATGTAATCAAATCCTATTGTGCAACATTTATAACTATTGTATATGTCCATTGTGCACTCACGTACAATGGAGTTACCATTGTATTGTCCTAAATTGTTTACATAACCATATTGTACTCTAAATCAAATATTGCTTACGGTTCTTACTTATCATATAGATATTTTCTATTATCAAATCTCTGCTATTTTTCATATACATTCTTCTTTCAGGGTTTCCTGTATCTTACTCTTGCATGCTTTATATTTCCTAACTTGATATGAACTGCGTGAGATATTTTGTGCTCGCTCCTGTCCTGACTGGACCTGTTGATAAATTTTACAGATAGCTTGGAGGTTGCCTGCTAGCCTAGAGGAGACACAGTAGAGGTTGTATAGATAGTTATTTTAGTTGTCTTGAGTTGTATTTACTTTATGGATTACTGTATTTGAGATTTGAGATGTTTTCTGGGTTTGTGTATCTTAGACACTTAGACTTCTATCTGCGGTATCTCTTTGTGGATTTTATATTTTATCTATCTTTTATCATGCTCTACCTTAGATGTGATTGAGACTGTATTTGCTACGTCACCTCCATTCGGAGTGTATTACTGTACAGGTACCTTTATATTGTTAGATGTTTGACCTAGGACAACGTTCTACCGCCGACACTGCGGCATAGGCTGGACGTACCCACTTCTCGTGCCCTTATTCTAGGGTGCGGGTCGTGACAGATGCCGCAAGGTGTTATCGTTTACCAAGCTCAGCGATTGAGTCAGATAGCCATCTAAGTTCCCGATCGATCTGACTCGGCACAAGCATATTACAAAGTCCACCGCCTATCGGAAGCAGGGTACTACATAATATACCACTAAGAAAAAGTTTTGTCCCGAAATGTCAGAACAAGGGTCTGACCTTAAATTGGGCAAACAACGAAGGGTACTTCTCCTTCATCTCCGTCTCCATTTCTCACGTCGACTCTTCAACTGAATGGTTCCGCCAAAGCACGTGAACGAAGAACATCGACCGATTTCGTAGTACCTTCTCCTTACGGTCCAAAATTTGAATAGGCTCTTCCGAGTAAGACAAGTCAGCACGTAGCTTCAACTGATCGAAGCTAACCACGTGGCTTGGATCGTGCACGTATTTTTGAAGTTGTGAAACATGGAAAACATCATGCACTTCATCCAAGGCAAGAGGTAGTGCGATCCAATAAGCAACAGTTACAACTTGCTCGAGGATCTATAAAGGGCCTACAAATCTCGGGATCAATTTGCCCTTAACGCCAAACCGCATCATGCCACGTATGGGCGTTACTTTCAAAATACATGGTCCCTAACCAAAAATTCTAGCGATCGTCGACGAAGATCCGTGTAGCTCTTTTGTCGACTTTGTAAGATATAGAGTCTATCTCAGATCAAGCAGACCTTTTCAACGGCATGCTCCACCAGTTCTTGTCCGAGCACTTGTCGCTTTCTGACTTCGCCCTAACATAATGGAGAACGACACTTCCTTCCATAGAATGCTTCATACGGAAGCATCTGAATGCTCGACTGATAACTGTTGTTATACGAAAACTTCGCAAGTAGCAAATGCGTATCCCAACTAGTCTTTAGATCAATCGCACATAGACGCAACATATCCTCTAAGATTTGATTCACTCTCTCCGTCTGAACGTCTGTCTGGGGTGGTATGATGTACTAAAATTCAGTTTGGTCCCGAAATGTGATAGGAATCGCCCGTCTCTATCCTTCAACATCGTAGCTTGCAAGCTCGTCCAGAAACGTGATAGAAATCACCCATCTCTATCCAAAATTATTGTGGCCGGTACCCTGTGCAGTCGAACAATCTTGTCGATATAGATTTGTGCTAACCGATTAACGCTCCATGCTACTTTAATTGTGAGGAAGTGAGCCGACTTGGTCAATCTATCAACATGACCCAAATTACATCGTTCCCCCGTGGCGTGTTCGAAAATCCAACAATAAAATCCATTAAAATATTATCCCACTTCTGTAGAAGCATGGAATTTCACAACCAGAAAGACCATGCGCTAGATACTACATGCGCCAGGACTCGCACAGAACACTTCACAGCAAAGTCAATAAGTATAGACATTTGAAGAAGGACTTTTCATTTTATATAAAAAAGTCTATTACATGTCTAGAAAAGGTTGTACAAAGGAGAATTTCTACAAAGGAAAGATCCTAAGTCTACAGCCAGTGGCCACCAGGCGCCTTCAGATAGGCGCAGCGGCCACCATGCGCCTTCAGATAGGTGTAGCGGCCACCATGCGTCTCCAGATAGGCGCAGCAGTCACTATGCGCCCCCATCCAGGCGCATCCTGCCATCTCTTCAGCAGCTCAGTTATGTGCATCCCTTCAGCATCCCAGTTATGTGCCACTCTTCCAACCAGGCTCGCCTGGCCGAGCAAAAGCCCAGTTATGTGTCGCTCTTCCAGCCAGGGTCACCTGATAAATGCTTCGATTACACAAAGCATTTAACCCTCTGGCTGGAACCAAGGAAGAGAAGAGCACCACAAATCTATGGCCAGGGGAGGCTTCGAAAGAGCCTCCAAAGGCCAAGGAAGACCGTGATCGAAATTACGGCGAAAGGCAGCTTTCAACACAATCAGAGTGGACGACACCCACTTTGAAGGAAGAGAGAGCCTAACACCGCCATTCCGATCTACGGCTCTTCCGGAGCAATGGAGACAAGGCCCGAGCATCCCCATCTTTGGATGCAACAGGTACCTTCCGCCTGCCTCAGAAGCCCTCGACTCCGTCTTTTGGATGTAACAGTCACCTTCAAGAGCATCAACGACGACAAGGCGTCTCATCTTTACCCTCGGGAACACTTCGTCAACAGAATGCACCCGAGAACCTGAGTTCATATTGGAAAGACGTGAGGGAATGAGAGGCCAACCTTCTCTCCATGCCACTATTTATAGGCCGGGTAGATCAAACCCATGCGCCAAGTGGATGGCTCTCCGGATTCCGTGCAATAAACTCGCATTAAATGGATAAACCAGACGCCTCGACTTCAGCCAAGCGGCTATTAAAAGCACTCGAGAAGCGAAACAGCCGCATCATCAAAGACGTGTCGGATGCGTCGGCTGGTCAGCGCATCACACCTCTCAAACAGATGTGCCCTGTACCGAGCGCATCAAAAGGGATGCGCCCCCATACGCCTAGTGGAACGTCAACCGACGTGCCCACTCAGCTGTCCATCGAATGTCACCAACATTAAATGCTGAACTGACGGAGTTGGCAGCACGCCTTCCCAAGTCTGAACGGCTGACAGCTTTTGCAGAAAATGAAGCGTCCACAACGTCAGCATCATCATGACTCTATCCCGACGGCTACTGCCACGTGGCCATTCGACCACCCGCATGCGCCTCCGCGGCCATGCGCCCAAACCTGCATGCGCCTCGAAAGCCATGCGCCTCAGACCCTTCACTGATCCCTAAAGACAGAAGAAGAGTCTCCAGTTGAAGCATTGTATGCGCCTCAAAAGCCATGTGCCCCAGACTGATCTCTGATCCCGAAAGACAGAAGGAAAGTCGCTTGCATGCGCCTCAAAAGCTATGCGCCCAGAACGGCTCGTGACTCCTAAAGGTCACGAGCCAAAATCTCATCATGCGCCCAATCCAAGGCGCATCCCACCAAATCATCCCCCCCACCAAATCAGAGATCTCCGAGCCATGGGTCGACGACACGTGTCCTTTGACTCAACTCATCCAAGATCTCAGCAATAGAAAGATCTTCTCCTCTGCTACGTGCCAGCTCACAACAGCAGTATGAAGAATTCAACCCCGCGAGTAGGGCGCATCATCCATACGCCTCCATCAGAAATCTCCACGTGGCGTCCCCACGTACCGGCGTATCCTACATATGCGCGCATGAGCAGTCAACCTACCCAGCTATAAATGGAGGAATTATCCCCTCCTTAGACACACACAGAGAGACATACATACAAACAATCCAGACAGAGATCATCAGAGAGGCAGATACAGACACTCAACGTCTTCCTTCTCTCAGTCAGCTCCAGCACCCGGAGCAATCTACACCTTCAGAGAACCGATAACCATCGTCAGCCCGTCAACGGAGTCAACGCATTACCACTCACTCCATTGGCACTTAGGACCCAGATTAAACAAAAGTGTACTCCTAGGACTACATCTAAGTCCTATATTGTAATACTGTTCTGTTTGTATTAAGATTTGCAATCAAACGATTTTAATGGCAAACAAGCTGGCGACTCTGCTGGGGACTTCTTTCTCCTCTTCCGAGAAAGTCGTGTCACAGGCCGACGACGTGAAGGTGGGCTCCTCCCACAAGACGCTGGTCGTGCGCCTCAATCAACAGGCGTACGAGGAGTTCATTTCTGAAGGAAGCGCGAGTCCTTCGAAGCGGCTGCCGAAACCGAAGAAGACCCGCCGTGTCTGGGTGCGCAAGGTCGACGCCTCGGGCACCACCACTGAAGGGGATGTGCCAATCCAGCCCTCCCTTCCTGTTGTCGTTCTCAGCAACCAAGGTGCGTCTGCTGATGCAGTGCATCTCTCGGGGAAACGTGCGGCTGACCACATTCCCCAGCCATCTCCCTCTCAGGCGAGGAAGATGCATCGACGGAGCAGGGGCGCAGCCAAAGCCCCGCGCATCACCTCTGATGCGCCACAAAAAGTCTTTGTCTTTGACAGACTCACTCGCTGTAATGGCGAGGAGAATTTGGATGCTGAGTACTATGCGCCCCAGCGGGCTAGTACAAAGAGATCCAAGGCGGCACGGGCCATGCGCCACAAGCGTGCTATGCCAGCAGCAGGCCAGAGGCACGTGCTCACAATCATGTGCGGTGCCGATGGCAAGCTGTACAAGGTCAACTCAGGTACTTCGGCACCAAAGACGAGTCGATCTTCAAAGTCCTCATCTCACTTGGGCGCATCCACTGCATGCATAACCAAGTCGAGTGCGGCAAATTCAGTGGTCTTGAAACTTCCGTGCCTCCTCTGGTTGTGCGTTTGAGGTCCGTTCAAGTCACTTCAAATGTTGTTGTTCCCCCACTACTGATCATGATGCCTGCTTGGTATTAGATCAGGGGGCGCAGCACTCACCTGTCCGCCCCGGCGTTTGGCCTTGCCATGCGCCTGAAGGGGGTGTGAGGGTAGCACTCTCCTCCAACGACCTGCGTAATATGATCACTCACAAACGCCGGTCAGGAGAGTCGACCAACAAGCACGATGAGCCTCTCACGGGGCAAACTTGTGCGGTAGTCACTATCAACTGCTGTGGCAAGACGGCAGTACCACCAAGGCAGTCAGTCTTCCAGCGACTGCAGTCATCGACATCCCTCCGACATTGCCTTGGGAAGAAGGTGTCAACAGAACAGGAGCCAAGAGTTGCTTCATGTAATGTGGTCTCCAACTCCTCATCACTCCGAAAGACGACTGGTAATTCCAAAAGCCAGCCAAGGAAAACAAGGCTGCAGTCTCGACCTCCGGGGTGTTCGAAGGCACTCGGTCAAAGAAGAAGTTCTTGGAGGAAGCTGGGGGTAGTCAAACCCTTGTTGAGCTTCCTTCCGAAGACGAAGATGTCCAAAGCACAGCTGCGACGGATCTTCATCCTCGAGGCGAAGTCAGCCTCCCAGAAGCGCCTCGAAACGAAGATGTCCCTCAGGACACAGCTGGGGGTAGAGACGAAGAGGCCCTTCAAGACGGAGTCGAGGACAATCAGGCCCTGGCAGATGCACCCGTCGAGAATGACCTCCAGAACGTGACTGGGGGTGGCCAATGTGAAACACCAGGAGAGGTGACTCCTCCACATGAAAGTGAGGCCGAGAGCGAAGCCTCAACCAATCCATCCACTCCTGGCCGTGTCAGGACAGTATACATGGCTGGGGATGATGCCGAGTCTGATGCACCACCGCAGGACATTGTTCAGCGCATAGACTCATTAGAGGGAGGACTTAAAAACCCTTTCTGCCTCTATGCAAGCACTGACTCAAGCAGTGTTTGATATTCGGTCGGCCTTGACCAGAACACCTTCAAACCGATCCCGACCCAGGAGTTAATGGGGAGTCGAGTGTACCCCTTCAACGGGCACCCTCCGACACAGAAGCACCTCGGACATCGGAACCCTCAAACGCTCCGCTTCAGATAGTGCCACCTTCTCCGACTCCTAGCTCCACGGAGGATGTGGTCGAAATGATCAAGGACCTGCGGGATCACTTCGAGTCCAAAAATAGGCAAGAGGAGCGCCAGAAGATGGGCATTCCCCAGCCTTATCCCCTCGAGTGGAACAAGGTGGTTTATCCTCCAAAATATAAACCACAAACACTCACACCATACGATGGGAAGGACTCTCCGCGTCGATACCTGACATATTTCCAGTCACAAACGGGGCATCTTCCAAAGGAGGACGCGCTCCTCACCAGCATCTTTGTTGGGGCCCTAAAAGGGGTGGCATATGACTGGTACTGCAGCCTACCCGACAATTCTATATCGTCCTTCGACGACTTGATGCGCCTCTTCCTCGATCGCTTCTACGACTGCGGGAAGGACATGACGATGGCATCTCTCATAGAGATTCGCCAGAGGGAGAAAGAAACGGTTCGGGTGTTCATCGAACGCTTCCGACAAGCCTGCTTCAGGCTACCTCCAGGCATGCCAGAACATGCGCTCCTCTCCTCTTACAGCATGAACATGCTGCCCACAGTGAAGCTCTGGCTCAACTCTACTCCCCCTCCCGACTGGAGCTCCCTGATCATCGAAGCTGAAGCCGCAAAAAAGAAGGCGTACAATACACGTCTTCTGGGTGTCAGCTTTCCTGCCTTTGATGATAAGGGGAAAAGGTCAGCAGCCAACAACTCCGGGCGAGAAGCAAAGGGGAAACATGCATTGACTGTTAATGCCTCGAAGGGCGCATCTGTGCCTACTCGAAGCCTCCACTGGCACCGAGACCTAAGGAGGTGTATTCATTCAATGACGAAGACACCCTGCAACTCTTCGAAATACTGAAGCAGGGTGACAAGATCAAGCTCCCGGACCCGAAGCGGCCCGATGAAGTTGGGAAAGTGGACAACTCGAGGTACTGTCACTACCATCGATTTGTCGAACACCCGACCAAGGACTGCTACGTCCTCAAGAATTACATCCAGCGCATGATCAATGCCGATGTAATCTCCGTCGACTATGAAGAGAAGACGGTATCAGCCAATGTGGTGTCACTTCAGTTCGGCACCTTGCCGCCGACCACCACACAAGATGGCGTCGTCCCCATCCCTAAGGCGACAATGGAGATGGTGAACTTTCTACCTACCCGCGACAATGTGAGTGGACTCATCCCCTCACCACATCTCGAGGAGAGGTCCTCTGGGTTCACCCCGACCTCGTCTCCGAGGTGACTCAACCGAAGGTACGCTCTACCTCCAAATCAAAAGGCAGGAAGATCAAGTCTTGCCGTACGGTCTCTTCTTCAACAGAAGAGGCACTTCCAGTGCAGACGTGCACAACAGAACGCTCAGCCCGGCGAAGCTGCCGTCGAGGTGGTGCCTCCTGGCACAATCCCTGAGGAGGGCCTGTCTAAACCCTCAGCAGCCAATAAGTAGAAGCAGGTGGAGGCTCGTTTCGACAGACCTCTACGGAAGGAGAATGCTTCGGGGCTAGCCAAGCCCTACAACTTTATATACTGGCACAACTGGCCAGTACTCCTGCGCGTTATCTTTGTTTGAGCTCCTGCGTCTTTCCAAAGACTCCCGAGAAGCTCTCTACGAAGCTCTGAAGGACGCTGAATCCTTTCTCAGACAGGTCAAGCAGCATGAAGACCTCCCAACTACTTGTGCGCACTGTCATTGTGCGGAGGAAATTATCCCAAACATAACTTTACCCAACAAGACATGCTGCTCAAGCACCACCGACATAACCGACCACTGATTACACGGGGTACATCGATTCAGTCAAGGTGAGCCGGATTCAGATCGATCCGGGGTCTTCCCTCAGCATCATCCCAAAGGCGCTGATGTCAAAACTGGGGATCCCAATGTACCGGCTGGCGCCCTCCAACACAACCATCAGTGGCTTCAACGCTAGCAAAAGCGAGCCACTGGGCAAGATTCGACTGAAGTGCCACATAGACAACCTCAAAACTGAGGTGACTTGTATATGGTGGATGCCGAGGTCAACTACAACATCCTGCTCGGCCGACCGTGGCTACATGAGTACATGGTAGTGCCTTCCACGCTCCACCAATGCATGAAATATGTATCTACCAACGGCGTCATCCGGACGGAGTTCGCTGACATCGATCCTTTCAAAGGGATTGAGGCTTACTTCACCGATTTGACTTGTACAAGCCACTTGACGAGGAGGAAGCCAACGATGCTGATGATGAGGCTGAGACGGCAACTGAGCCGGACACGGAGCCTGAGACGAATCCAGATGCCCCACTGAAGATCCGACTGAAGGGCAAACCACCCAGAAGGCGCCTCCAATGAGCATCAAGCTATCCGGGAAAGCACCGACTCTTGAGGCCCCCTGAAGATACGCCTCAAGGGAAAGCCGCCTCAAACATCGGCCCCTGGTGGCAAAATTACAGGGGAAGACACCACTCACAGGAGGCGCAGTTGAGGCACCTCTGAAGGTGCGTCTCAAGGGCAAGCCCCCGCAGTCATCCAAGATGCCAGAGAGGCTCACATAACCCTCTCAGACCCCAAGATCAAAGCTGTGGGGACTCTTCTGATCCAGCCCCAGTGCTTACAGACGAGGAGCTTGGCGAATATATCTCTACTGATGTAGATGCACCCTCCTTAGACAATGTAATCCCGCGGGATAAAATCTCGTACTTCATCAATAATAGAGTGTCTTTTAATTATTCTTGTATTCCACATTGGAATGCCATGTATACATTAGATCACGCTCTACGGTCGTTGCAAACACAAATAACGACCGTCCATAATGTAAACCGAGTAGTCCCGTCTCAAGGAGTCTGTTTCATAAACCCTCCACGAAGCCGAGACGAAAGATCCGCCATTTTTGGCAAAGTCGAGCGTCATCAAGACCTCCCGCCACTCGAGCCTGAACCTGATACCGGCAGAGTACAAGTTTATCGGTATACGGATAGCAAAGCACATCATCCAGAAGATGGGCTACGACCTGAAAAGCAACAAAGGCCTAAACTATGGCAAGGGTCGACCTCCCCTCTCCAGTGTTCAACACCCAAAGGAAGGCCGCAAACTACTACAACAAAACTCGACGGAGGATAGGCTATATCACGCCACCATCAACCCCAGAGAGCTCAGACGTAGAAGGCGTAGAACATTCCCACTCGTCCGAAGCGTCGACTTGGGATTCTGATACCAGTATCAGATCAGTCTTCAGGAAAGTGCTGTCAGCTAACATGACGTCAGCATAACCTCAAAAAGGTGAAGGCGAAGACCAAACGCCGGAACCCTTCGAAGAAGAACCCTAGGCTCAATGCCTAGGAGAGCAATGGGAGTCTCGTTTTGAGTTACGAAACCTCCCACCGAAGACGAAGTCGAGCAGATCGACCTTGGGACGGATCTTCTTCTAAACCCATCTTCGTCAGCAAAAGCCTAGAAGGAGAAGACCGAGAGGCTGTAATCCAGCTGGCTAAAGAGTATATCGACGTCTTTGCCTGGAGCTACGAAGACATGCCAGGACTCGATCCACAGATCGCAATGCATAGGTTGAACATCTTACCTGATGCCAAACCTATCAAACAACAACAATGACGTTTCCGTCCGGACATCATGAATGCCATCGATCAGGAGGTGGACAAACTCTTGACTAGCAGCTTCATCCGTGAGGAACAACACCCAGATTGGGTAGCCAATGTCGTACCTGTCACCAAGAAGAACGGGAAGATACGAGTCTGTATCGACTTCAGGGACCTCAATTCTGCTTGCCCGAAGGACGAATTCCCGCTTCCGATCACCGACGTGATGATCGACAACGCATGTGGTTTTGAACGCATGTCCTTCATGGATGGGTATTCAGGCTACAATCAAATCAAGATGTTCCCCGATGATGCGAAACACACGTCATTCAGGACTCCAAAGGATATTTTCTGCTACACAGTAATGCCCTTCAGCTTGAAAAATGCCGGTGCAAATACCAACGAGCTATGAGCACCATCTTCCGTCAACATCTTCGCAAAACAGTCGAATGCTATGTTGACGACATCGCAGTCAAGAGCCGCCTCAAAGAAGATCACCTACAGGATTTGAAGACAGTCTTCGATCTTATGCGGGCACATCAACTCAAAATGAACCCCGCTAAATCCTTCATGGGGGTTTCTAGCGGCAAATCTTGGGCTTTGTCATCACGACGAAAGGTATCATGTGATCCCGAGAAGACCAAAGCCATCCTCAACATGGACCCTCCGAAGAATCTTCGAGAACTTCGAGGCTTACAGGGACATCTGGCAGACATCCAGAGGTTCATAGCAAACCTTTCCGGTAAATATCAACCCTTTACTCAGCTCATGAAGAAAGGAGTCTCTTATGTCTGGACAGAGGAGTGCCAGAAGGCTTTCAACGACATCAAAGCCTACTTGACGAGCCCACCAGTCCTGGTGGCACCTGTCGCGGGCAAACCATTTCTTCTTTACGTCCGTGCCATGGATCATTCCCTTGCACTCTGCTGGCTCAAACAGCGATACAGCTATAAGCAAGCATCTACTACCTCAGTCGAACGCTCATCGGTGCTGAACACCGGTACAACCCCTTGAAAAGGAGTGCTTGGCTTTGGTGTTTGCCATCCAGAAGACTCGTCATTATGTCTCAGCCAGATAATTCATGTCATTTCCGAGTCAATCCACTCAGAGTCCTCATGACGAAGCCAGGATCTTAAACTCCCGGCTAGCCACATGGACAATTTTGCTAACACCATATAATATGTGTGTTTGTCCCGCAAAAAGCTGTTAAAGGTCAAGCTCTGGCTGACTTTTTAGCTGCACACCCATCCCAAGAATCCTCAAACTCTATGAACATCCCGGATGAGGTCCAAGAATCCAACGTCACCGAAGGAAGCTCCGTTTGGCGGATGTTTTTCGATGGCGCTTCGAGAACAGGCCCCAAAGGCCAAATCATCGCAGGAGTGGGGTAGTCTTAGTCTCCCCGATCAGCTGGTCATCCAGCGTGCTTACTCCCTTTCGAAGCCGTGCTCCAACAATGTTGCTGAGTACAACGCACTCGTCATGGGACTCCAACTCGCACAACAGCTGGGGGTGGACCATCTGGAAGCCTACGGTGACTCAAAACGTCGTCGTAAACCAGATTCGAGGGCAGTACGAGGTTCGCCATGAAGATCTGATCCCTTACCATGAAGTTGCATTAAACATCATTTTAACCTTCACCGGGTTCTTCATCGAACATGTGCCTCGTCTACAAAACTTGGAGGCTGACGCTCTGGCTGGCCTCGCAGCCTCATTGGCAGCGCCCTTTGGGACTCAACACTATGTCACTAACAGGCCGAGACTTGATTTGTCCCAGAAACAACCTGTGGTTGCAAGTGGCCCACGTCATGTCGACGAACACTGGTGTTATGTCCGAGACTGGAGGTTCCCGTTCATCGACTTTGCTGTCTACGAAATTCTTCCAGAGGACCCGAAGGAAGCCGTCTCAGTCAGGAGACGCTCTCTTCGATTCTACTACACAGCTACTAAAATGCTGTACCGACGTTCCTTCGATGGGCTCCTCCTTCGATGCCTGTCCAACGAAGAAGCAGCCGAAGCCCTCCGAGAAGCTCATGACGGAACTTGCGGAGCTCATCAACCCGTCCTAAGTTACAGGATCGACTGCGACGTATGGGCTACTACTGGCCAACCATGGCCACCGACGCTGTTGAATAGCTAAGAAGTGTCACCATGCCAACTCCATGCTGACTTCATACATACACCGTCTGAACCACTACATCCTACAGTCGCCTCCTGGCCCTTCGAAGCCTGGGGCATGGATATTGTGGGACCTATCACCCCTCCTTCATCAGAGACACCGCTTCATCCTGGCCATCACCGATTACTTCTCCAAATGGGCAGAAGCAGTCCCACTGGCGGAAGTAAGAGCTCCAGGTGGTCAGCTTTATCAAACACCATGTTATTTACCGTTTGGAGTACCCCAGCCGATCATTCATGACAACGGTCCTCAGTTTATCAGCCCACATTTTAGTAGGTTCTGTGACAAGAACCGTATTCAAAATATAGCATCCACCGCCTATAATCCGACAGCAAACGGGTTAGCAGAGGCGTTCAATAAAACTATCGTCAGGCTACTCAAAAGGTCGTGTCATCCATAAACGACTGGGATGAAAAGCTTGGCGAATGCCTTTGGGCCTACCGTACAACGGTACGGACCCCGACAGGCACACACCATTCTCTCTGGTCTACTGGAGCGAAGCGGTACTGCCTCTCGAGATCCAGATACCCTCACTCCACGTGGCAATAACAAACAAACTCACAAAGAGGACAATCAATGTCGTCGTCTGCGAGAACTGGAGGTACTCGATGAGAAGCGTCTCCTAGCTCAATAACGTATCGAACTCTACTAAGCCCGTATATCACAGGCTTTCAACAAGAAGGTCAAACAGGACTTTCCAAGTTGGTGACCTGGTTCTGGCAGTCAGAGGCCGATGGTGTTAACTCACAAGACACCAGGAAAGTTCGAGCCCAAGTGGGGAAGACCTTTCATCATAGAGACGGTATACTCAAACGGTGTTTACCGCCTCGCCAAACCCAATGGAGACTTGTTTATGATGCCCATCAACGGCAAGTTCCTAAAGAAGTACTATTCTTGACATCCTTCGGACATGTACTTCCCCAAGGGGATCTGTGGCCCACATCGGGATTCACAAACAATCTCCTTCCACAAACTCATCCGCTTCGGGAACCCAGCTGTTCCGTGGCTTCCTTCAGTAGAAAGACAACCACGTCCATATTACCTCTGAGTTGTTCTTCTACACCCTACAAAGAAACTCTTACGCTACGTAAGCCGACGCTACCCTTCATGTTTACCACGTCCACATTTCCTCTGAGTAAACATCTTGTACAAACAACCCCTGCGTTGTCGTACATCGATCGCCGAACTTCCACGTCCACATCACCTCTGAGTTGTTCAGCGTATCCCCTAGGATCATTCCTACCACGTCCATCACACCTCTGAGTAGGATGATTCTATCATTTGGACCCAATGATTGCCATGTCCACATCACCTCGAGCAAACATATTGGTTCTTTCAAACTTATTATCTGTGCCTAAAACCAAGGTGCCAAAAGATAATAGGTCCACACAAATCATCAAGTTCATAATACAAAAAATGAACACATCACAAAAGTTGCGTACTTCTTTATTTTCTAAAATAGAGAGTACAAAAGGCTACATTATCCCTCAGCAAAGGGTTGCAAAAGAGCATAAAAAGAGAAAAACTACAGTCCCTGAACCTCCCAGGTGGGCTGAGAGCTCCCTGACTCGAAGCTTAGGTCGGCTGTACGGGCCTCCACAGTCGCCAGGACTCGTCGCTCAGCTTCTTGACGCATCAATTCAACAGCCCCGGCGGAAGTATCGCTTTCATGCTTCGCATCAAGCTGTTGTCGCTGCTGCGCCAAGGCAAGAGTCCGCTGTATAAAGGCCGCTTCTTCCTTCTGGAATGCTGCGTGTTCAGCCCGAACACGCTCGGCGTCTAACTGGAGTCGGGCCCGTTGATCTTCAAGGCGCGCATCTGGGTGTCGATCTCCGCGATATTAGCATCCAATGCACTCGAGTTTCCACCGTCGTCTTCATGGACTGCGACAACTGCTGCTCTACCGCAGCCTCAGTCTCAGCCACCACCTCGTGCTCCCAAAGGCCCACAGTGGCATGGTATGTAGACTCGATCTCGGCAATCAGCTTTCCCTCTCCGCATCTATCAGGACGGAGAGGTTGTTTCGCTGGATGCGCTGAAGTTCCGCAAGCCTCCCGCTCGCCATCGATCACCGAATCCCCAGAATTTCGGCCATATGGTCGTAGCCTTGGTGAATGCAGATCAGCTCGATACAAGGCATTGCCAAAGTTCTTGCCGTTGCAAAGCTCCCATTGGCATCCATCACAGCAGATATACCCTTCTGCAGCATTTTGTATACCCCCTCGACAGGAATTTCACATACTCGTCTGCATCCGCCAGGACCTGCGGCGTCATAGCAGGAGTTGGAGGAGCTACACATTTGCGGATCGGAAAAGATCCCCAACCTCAACCTGCGAGGCTTGAACCTCAGTATCAATGAGCTCTTCATCAACGGGGCTGGACTGCTACCCGAGGAACCGAAGGAACAAGGAAGCCTGCACAGGCGTCGAAATAGTACCCTAAGTAGGAGGGCAACAGCGGTTCCACACCCTCGCCCTTCTCAAGCCCGAGGAACCACCGACGTCAACGGCCACCTCTTCTACCCCTAACTCCTATCGACAACTGTACTTCCCTTGGCAGAATGGGGAAATTATCACTCGTCTCTTGACCCGCCTCAGCGGTTGTGACCGGCAGACGGGTCTCGTCATCAAGTCCCTCCACTGGGACAGAATCTCGCTACCTCCTGATCGGTAGGCCTCAACTACCACGTTGAAGCCGGGTAGGACTCGCAATGATCCACCGACCTCCCTCATCATGATAAGAATGGGAATCAACCCTCTACTCTACCTCAACCATATCTGTGCCCCCGCAGTAGCTCTGCGGATCCGCGGCAACGTTATCCAAGGCCGACGCTGTGGCCTTCATCTTCTCGGAAGCTACTGCTCCTCAGCTTCCCGTCTGACATAATCCAGAGCTGGAATCTCTACAGCAACACCCTCGTATTCTCTTCCATGGGAGATATCATAGTAGTGGAATACACATGTCAGACGAGCCCACCATCTCCTTTGGCCTGCTCCCACCCAAATTTTGGAGTGCGAGGCTTTCTTATCAGCGGCTCCTACACAACAAAAGGAAAGCTGATTACATAAGGAGCTGAACTGGAACAAACCTTACAGGACATCTTACCTCTGCAGATGCGAGTCCGAGGACACCGTCGTGACGACGCCCTCTTCTGCTTTTTCGATACAGGAGAGTCGACTTTTGTATCTGTACCCCTTTTCGTTTGATCAACCGAGGTCTTCCCGACCCCCGGTAGATACGGCGGGGCGCCTCGACCTAACTCGGCGGGCGGTACGACCGAGCCTTCGCCAAAGTGTCTGCACCCGCCGCTAAATGGGTGCCTGCAAAAAATTGGTCTCCCTATCATATCTGGTGGGCGGAGCATCCATAGCACAGTAAATTGGCGACTGAGTAGAGAATCGGCGGCCGCGGATTCTGGACTGGAAGCGTAAGCGGCTCCAGTACATCTGGCATTATAGTAATGCCAAGCTCGTGCACCATCAGCAAACTTCCAGCGTACCCCAAGTAACTGGATTCCAACATCAATTGAGCGTACCCGAATTGCCTCGCAAAGCGGCTTGGCAGATACGATTCCAATAAACACTGGTTCCTGTTCCGATATACCAAATGG
>JANAVB010035119.1:0-148119 GCA_029216955.1 Iris pallida
ATTGGATATGGTTGGACACGAAATCAATTTGGGGGTTTGGGACCTCCTACACATGTTGTGTCATGCTCAATTTCGCATGGCACGTGACACTAGCCTAGTGGCTCACTAATTAGGTTTGTCTACCTATTTTAGGCTTGCCTAAGAAATTTGGTAGGATTCGGATAAGGTTATAGCGTATCTTAGGCGTATCGTAAACTAGTGCACCAAATGTTCGACACGTGTCCCCAAAGAAATTTTTGTGTCCTATTTGAGTCGAGATTTTGGGCACGTGCACTAAATAGGATATGTGGTGTTGTATCATGGTATCTCACGGGTAGATTTAGTATGCATGTCTTGTGTGTGTCTATATGTCTATATAGGATTCGGATAAGGTTTGATAGCGTATCTTAGGCGTATCGTAAACTAGTGCACCAAATGTTCGACACGTGTCCCCAAATAAATTTGTGTCCTATTTGAGTCGAGATTTTGGGCACGTGTACTAAATAGGATATGTGGTGTTGTATCATGGTATCTCACGGGTAGATTTAGTATGCATGTGTCTTGTGTGTGTCTATATGTCTATATATATATTTTATATATATATATATATATATATTTATATATATATATATATATTATTTTATATATATATATATATATTTTATATATATTTATATATATTATATATATATATATATATATATATATATATATATATATATATATATTTATATATATTTATATATATTTTATATATATATTTATATATATATATTTTATATATATATAAATATATATATATATATATATATATAAAATATATATATATATATATATATATATATATATATATATATATATATATATATATATATATATATATATATATATATGTGTGTGTGTGTGTGTGTGTGTGTGTGTGTGTGTGTGTGTCTAATGTATTATATATATGTGTGTGTATGTATAAGATGTTGAGTGTGTTTGTCATTAAAATCTTTTTATTGCAAATTTCAATACAAACAGAACAGTGTTACAATGTAGGACTTAGACGTAGTCCTAGGAGAACACTTTTGTTTATCTGGGTCCCTTGTGCCGATGGAGCGAGTGGTAATGCGTTGACTCCATTGACGATCTGACGACCGTTATCGGTTCTCTGAAGGTCTAAGTTGCTCTGGATGCTGGAGCTCACGGAGAAGAAGAAGACATTGAGTGTCTGTATCTGCTTCTCTGTGTGTGTGTTCGTAGGTTCGTGGCCTTTTTCAGAAGGAAATGATCCCTCTATTTATAGTCTACAGGCTGGCTGCTCATGCGTGCATATGTAGGATGTGCCAGTTTGTGGGGATGCCACATGGTGATTGCTGATGGAGGCGTATGGGCGGCGCACTCGGATTGAGGAGTTGAACTATTCTCGTTGCATTTGTGGGCTACGGTGAGCTAACACGTAGCAGTGGTGAAGATCTTTCGGTTGCGGAGATCTTGGGTGATTAGTACCCGTTCATCGGCTGAACTGAGTCAAGGGACACGTGGCGTGTATCCGTTGCACAAAGATCTCGGATTTGGTGGAGAGTAATCGGATAGGATGTGCCTAGGATTGGACGCATGAGGAGACTTTGGTTTGTAACCTTTAGGAGTCACGAACCAGTCTAGGCGCACGGCTTTTGAGGCGCATGCGAGGCTTCAGTAGTGACTTTGACTTCTGTCTTTAGGGATCAGAGAAAAGTCTGAGGCGCATACAGAGATTTGGGCACATAGCTGCGGAGGCGCATACGAAATGGTTGGGCGGCCACATGGCTTGTAACCACCGGAGGGAAGTAATGATGATGCCGACGTCAGTGATGCTTAGTCTTCTAAAAAAGCTGTCAACCGTTCAGTCCTCAGGGACTGGCCGCTGTCGTGTCAGACTTCAGCATTTAATGTTCTTTGACGGGTGATGGGCTGTTGAGTGGGCGTATCGATCTGCGTTCCACTAGGCGCATGGGGACGCATGGGTGCATCCTTACAAGGCACTTGGTACTGGTGGGCGCGTCAGTATGATGCGCGGTTTGACCGGCGCATCCGTTTGCATGACACGTCTTTATTGGCCCGACTGTTACGTTCTTCAAGTGCTTTAAATAGCCGTTTGACTTAAGTCTGGGCGCATGGCTTTTGAGGCGCATGCGCGGCTTCAGTAGTGACTTTGACTTCTGTCTTTAGGGATCAGAGAAAAGTCTGAGGTGCATGGCTTTTGAGGCACATGCAGAGATTTGGGCGCATGGCTGCGGAGGCGCATGCAAATAGTTGGGCGGCCACGTGGCTTGTAACCGCCGGAGGGAAGTAATGATGATGCCGACGTCAGTGACGCTTAGTCTTCTGAAAAAGCTGTCAACCGTTCAATCCTCGGGGACTGGCCGCTGTCGTGTCAGACTTCAACATTTAATGTTCTTTGACGGGTGATGGGCTGTTGAGTGGGCGCATCGATCTGCGTTCCACTAAGCGTATGGGGACGCATGGGCGCATCCTTACAAGGCGCTTGGTGCTGGTAGGCTCGTCAGTATGATGCGCGGTCTGACCGGCGCATCCGTTTGTATGACACATCTTTATTAGCCCGACTGTTACGTTCTTCAAGTGCTTTAAATAGCCGTTTTGACTTGACTGAATCCGAAGCGTCAGGTTTATCACTATTAATGCAAATTTATTGTATGGGATTCGGAGAGCCCGCCACTTGGCGCATGGGTTTGATTTGCCCGACCTATAAATAGTGGCAAGGAGAGAGTTTGCTTCTCGTTCTCTCCTGTCCTCCCGAAATGAACTTGTTTGCTCGAGCACATTCTGTTGATGAGATGTTCTCGAGGGGAAAGATGCGACGCATTGTCTTTATTGATACACTTGAAGGTGACTGTTACATCCAAAAGTCGGAGTCGAGGGCTTCTGAGGCAGGCGGAAGGTGCCTGTTGCATCCAAAGATCGAGATGCTCGAGCCTCGTCTCCGTTATGCTGGAAGAGCCGCAGATCGGAATTGCGGTGCTCCGATCATCTTTCTTGGGCTTTGGGAGAGCTCCTCCTCCTGCTAGAGTGGATGTTGCCCATTCTGGTTGTGTTGAAAGCCTCCTTTTGTCGCGGGTCGATTGTGGTGCTCTCCTCTTCCTTGGGCTTTGGAGAGCTCTTCCTCCAGCTAGGGGGTTGATTGCCCACCCTTGTTCTACTCAATAAATGCTTCATTAGTCAAAGTATTTGATCGGGTCGAGGTAAGGCACATATGCTGAGACTTCATGATGCACATAACTGAGGCTTTTGAAGAGATACGCCTGACTGAGATGCCGAAGAGATGCGCCTGATTGAGACGCTGAAGTGATGCACCAAACTGAGACGCCGAAGTGATACGCCAAACTGAGACGCCGAAGAGATGCGCCTGTTTGAGAGCGCATGGTGGTTGCTGTGCCAGGCTGTAGACTTAGGGTCTTTTCTTTTTGTAGAAGTTCTGCTTTGTACAGCCTTTTTTAGACATGTAATAGACTTTTCCCCTTCAAAGTTTCCAAAACTTTTTGTCAAGTTTTGGAATACTTTGAATAAGAAGCATGGTGGTGTCTTCAACGGGGCACATGACTGTTCGGGCGCATGAGTGCTCCGCGCATCAGGGATGTGGCGCATGCTCCTCTCAGTTAATGCAAATGATAACGCTTCGAAGTAACCAAAAGGATTAATGATGATCTTTTTGGATTTATTTGCGGTTATCACTTTGTGGAACCCGAGGCGGCGGCTGATGTCACTCCTCATCGGTTTCCGCGTATGCCTAAGCCTATAAATAGGCGTCTGATGGAGAGAGAGGGTTCTTCTCCACTTTGTTCTTCTTTTCTAGAGTTCTTATTTCGAAAAACCCTAACCTTTTTCTTCCACGAGATGGCTCCTAAGACTCTTCGCGGTGTTGCTGGCAAGGGGAAAGAGCTTGCGGAGTTCGTTGAGGAGGACGCTCCTGTCACAATCGTGGCTCCGGCCGACGTCCGGCCTACGATGACGGGTGGGTGTGATCTTCCAACTTTTTAGATAAGTTTGGAGCACATGGATGAGTTGCATCATGTTGCTGTGTCCTAACTCTTTATCGCCGACGCGCATGGACTTCTGTCCTGATGATGCGCTGAGATTATTCCGCCGACGCGCATGGGTTTAGGCCTTGATTTTGCGCCGAGGTTTTACTGCTGACGTACATGGGTTTGAACCCTGGTGATGCGCCGAAGCTTCACTGCTGACGCGCATGGATTTAGACCCTGATGATGTGCCGAAGCTTCACTGCTGACGCGCATGGGTTTAGACCCTGCTGATGCTTCCCTGCTGGGGCGCACGGGTTTGGACCCTGATGATGCGCCAGGCTGTTTGACACCTCCAATATTTTGTCTTCTTAAGGCTTTGTCTGACTTTTATTTTTGCTGTGTCAGTGTCGATGACTATCCCTTTGCTGAATAAAGTCCTTCTGGATGCTTCTCTTTGCCAAATGGGAGTTGATTTCGACGAGGAGGTTATTAACCCCACAAAGGCTGCTATCCTACTGAATCAGCCTTCCGAGAGACTGTTGCAAATCCGGAATCAGTCGCCTATTTTCCTTCAGAGTATGATTGAGAGCGACAAACTGAAATCCGTCGAGTCTGAGGATGTGACTTTCTTGAAACCTGCCTTTCTATTTGGTGACCGCTTGACCTCCACCGAGGCAAAGGTTCTGAAGATCAAGGAAGACTGGTTCTTCTCTGGGAAGGGCATGGTCCTGTACATGCGGCAACTTGAACGCCAATTGTCGCTGACGGCCTTCTACCGTTTAGCTTCCAAGAGAAGGATGTCATGGAAACTTACTCCTTCTCAAGGAGGGGCAGTGGGGGGTACCCTTCTGGTTGATGTTACCTCGAATCAAAGGGATACCTTAGCCGCCTCGTGAGCCGGGCCCTCGTTCAGTTGTCGAACTTTGCGCCCTGGGAGCCTTTATAGTGAGGTCCCTAGTGACACCTTTGCCTTTGGTGGTTCGACCTTTGCAAATCGGATGTTAACGTCAAAGGTTATGTATCCGAAAGGTGGCTTTAGGGTTGAAGGTTGGTGTCACCACGTGCCAAAATGGGACGAGTTGACCCTTTGGGTGTTGTCGAAGTTCAAGACTGAGCTTAAAGCGATTGGGCTGACGGTCGCTATCCGTACCACACAAGCCGGCGTGGATCTCAACAAGCATATGTTCCTTGCACTCTTGGAAATCTTCAGTACCCAGACTGGCACTTTCTTTACTCCAGTGGGGGAGTTGGGATTGGCTCTCCATGAGATGTACGAGGTGTCCAAGCTTCCCTGGGGCTCGAAACCGTACGAGGAATATTTTTCGACAAATGAAGAGATCCTGGTTCTGGAAAAGAAGGATCCGGAGATGATGGCCGTCTTCAAAGAGGTGGCAAGCCATCATTATCTGCTGCAACGGAAGGACAAAGGCAAGTCATAGCCTCATGTGACTACTTGGAGGGATTATGTCTTCAAGCAGGACCTGGCGGACTCTACGAAGGT
Organism: Iris pallida; assembly: GCA_029216955.1. Lineage (NCBI taxonomy): Eukaryota > Viridiplantae > Streptophyta > Magnoliopsida > Asparagales > Iridaceae > Iris > Iris pallida. The sequence goes on from JANAVB010035119.1 coordinate 5,485, forward strand.
TCGGTTTACGACTCCACATGGACTGAAGCCCGCGGAAGTAACCTCCGAAATGAGCCGACTAGGCGAGAAGGCTCCTCGTTCAAATGAGAGTGGCAAGGATGTATACAGCTGTTTTTGGCATTGCGTGCACCGGATGTCATCCAAGACAGTGTTGACTGCGTACTTGATGATATGGCTCCGGGACTGTGTGTTCTCAGGTGGGTCAGGCTCTGTGGAGAGGGTGACCCGGAACCTCATTTTGCCAGCAGTAAAACTGGCTTTTGGTCGCCCTTTGGCTCTCCTCCCCGCGATGGTGTGTAACCTGCTGCGGGATTTGAGGGATTTCGCAGATGACGTGGTCCATGAGAGGGGCAGAAAAGACAACTTTCCCCGCGCTGAGCTACCATTCCATTATTTGATGGGATGGTTGATTCTGCATCACCCGAACGTGATGAGTCCGGGTCCTGAAGACGATCATGTTGGAGGTGACGCCTTTATCCGCCGCTTCTACAAGAGGAAGTAGCTGCACACCGGCGTCCCCGTCTGTAGGAAAGTCTTGTCTTATCTTCAGGGGTGGAAGATCGTCAAGGACAGTCCCATCTTCAAAGATTTCGAGGCTGACCAAGATTTAGAAGACTCTGGTGAGGATGCGATCACTCTGCCGAAATGGGGGTTTCGTTGGTTGCAGAGTATTCGGCCTTCCCACTTGGTCTACCGAAACCAAAATATGTGTTATCTGGAGCCATATCTGCCGAGCCGATTTGCTCTCCAGTTTGGTTATACCCAGTTAATGTTACAAAACCCCAGTAACAGTCTGGGGTTTGTTGAAAGTTTGCTGGATGGAGTCCAGGGTTGGCAATATTACAATGTCGGGTGCACTGGGGTTCGTTTTAATATACCAGTTCACAATCCTCGGCCACAGATCCTGTATTCGGCCGTCAAGCTGTATTGCGCCACGAATACTGTGCCTCCTGATTATGATAGGAAGACTAGTTTTATCGTTGGAACTCAGCTAGAGGCTACGAAGAACATGTTGGCGGCGACCCGGTCATATCGTCCACCAGAGTTGACGGGGTATCGGGCTGCTGCTACAGCATCAACGGGAGGCACTCGGGAAGCTCCCCCAGCTGGGAAAAGGCGGGCTGACGCGGAAGCCGGTTCATCTGCACCAAAAAGGCCAAGAAAAATGACGACTCCAAAGGCTACGGGAGTGCCGCTTGTAACGCCAATGGAATCAGTTCCTGCTGAGGTAAAGACGTTCTCCATAATCTGGCCCCTTCTGTCATTTTTGTGACATATGCTTTCCTTTTGTAGGAACCGTTGAAGAAGAAGACCCGGGTTTCGAAACCGGGCATCAGTAAACCGAAGGAGGTGGCGAGCTCTTCTGATGAGCGCATTCCTCCGATTGTAATGTCTCCCGTGGAGGAGAATCCTGACAACGTCGTTCCTGTAGAGATTTTAGTATCTCCAGATTATGTTGGAAGGGAAGCTGAGGTTGAAGCAGTTTCCGGGAGGGTGCAAGCTGCCGTGGGGGCTTCTGACATTGAGGACCCAGCAGATAAGGGGCTTCCGGATGAGGAACTGGAGTGGAGTTCGTCGTCTTCAGATGACGTTCCTCCAGAGATAAGTAAGCCTGTTGCGGGAGCAACAGACATGATCGAAACAGAAGAGAGGACTGATTCCCCTTCTTGTCATGGTGAGGGGAGGTCGGCTGTATCGTTGCCAAGCCCTACCCAGACTCAGCAGCGGAGGCTGAGGTGGCTGCCGTCCAGGAGACAGCGACAGACTCTATCCCCGCGGAGGGATCCGATGAGGAATGTGAGACTCGTCCGCCGAGCCTGACTCTAGGGGAGCCGAGTCAGAAAACAAGTGCTGATCTTGCTGCCTTGCCAGAGGGGGAAGGTCCCGTTCGGCCTGCTGACAGTGTGTTGGAGATGGAGGAGATAGCTCCTGACGTTGGTGGTCCCTCCGAGCATGGGAAGGGTAAGGGTTTGCTAGAACCCCCCGTTGCTCCTTCCACTTGGGGTACGATATCGACGCCCCTCTCGGCTCCTTCCGTTCTTTTGGCTCCTCGGGCCAGCGGCGAAGTTCAAGCCCCTGTTGAGGGTGAGTCCGTTGATGCCGATGTTTCAGCCTCGCCGATTGAAGTCGGTGGGTCTTCTTCTGGTCCGCCGTCTAGAGCAGCTCCTCCAACTCCTGCTATGACGCCGCAAGTGCTGGCGGATGCAGATAAGTATGTGAAGTTCATCATTGAGGCGGTGTACAAGATGTTGCAGAGGAGCGTATCGACGGTGATGAATGCCAATGGGAGTTTTACGACGGCAAAAACCATGGCGCTCCCTCACATTTGTCTGATACGTTTCCACCAGGGCCATGATCATATGGCCGAGATTCTGGAGGCATCGGTGGCTGAGCTCGACCAGCTGCTTTCTGAGTTTCAGTATATCCAGCGAAATGATCTCTCCGCTCTGATAGAAGCAGAAATGGAGAAGTTGATCGCTGAAACTGAGTCATCTTATCAGGCCACCGTGGCTGTCTGGGAGCGTAAGGTGGCCGAAGCTGAGGCTGCGGTGGAGAGGCTGTCTCAATCCACGCAGGAGAAGGTAGAATTGTGAGCTGCGTTGGATGCTAGTATAGCGGAGGTTAATGCCAAGATTTGCCTCCTTGAAGACCAGCGGGCCCAACTCTTGTTAGATGCTGAGCGAGTCCAAGCTGAACATGTTGCATCTAAGGAGGAGGAAGCGGCCTTCACTCGCCAGGCTCTTTCCCTGGCCCAGCAGCGGCAACAGTTGGACGAGAAGCTTGAGGATGACACTTCTCCTGAGGCCATAGAAATGATGCGTCAAGAAGCCGAACGTCGAGTCCTGGCGACCGCAGAGACTCGGGCGGCAGCCTTGAAGCGTCGGATCGAAGAGCTTTCAGCCAATCCCGGTGATGCTTAGGGATTGTAGCCTCTCCTTTCTTTTATTATTTTATGTAATTTGCAACTCCTGCTGGGGATGTAATTCTTTACTTTTAAATAAAGAATGAAGAGTTTTGTGGTGCATTCATTTTTGCTGTCATGAACTTGATGATTTGTGTGGACCTATTATCTTTTGCGCACCTTGGTTTTTAGGTACAGATAATAAGTTTGAGAGAACCGACATGTTTGCTCAGAGGTGATATGGACGTGACAAATATGGGGTTCAAATGATGGAATCTTCCTACTCAAAGGTGTTATGGACGTAGTAGGAATGACTTCTGGGGGGTACGCAGAACTACTCAGAGGTGATGTGGACATGGAAGTTCTGCGATCAATGTACGGCAACGCAGGGGTTGTCTGTACGGGATGTTTACTCAGAGGTAATGTGGACGTGGTAAACATGATGGGTAGTGTAGTCTTACGGGGCTTAAGATTCTGCTTTGTAGGGCGTCGAGGAGCAACTCAGAGGTAATGTGGACGTGGTTGTCCTTCTACTGGAGATAGAATGCCACAGAACAGCTGGGTTCCGGAAGCGTAAGATTTTGTGGAAGGGAGGTGTACGTGAACCCTGATGATTGGGCCCACAGACTCCCTTGTTGGGTGAAGATGGAAGTACGTGTTTGAAGGATGTCAAGAGTAGTACTTCTTTAGGAACTTCCGTTGATGGGCATCATGAACAAGTCCCCATTGGGTTTGGCAAGGCGGTAAGCACCGTTTGAGTATACCGTCTCTATGATGAAAGGTCCCTCCCATTTGGGCTCGAACTTTCCCGGTGTTTTGTGTGTCAACACCATCGGCCTCCTGACTGCCAGAACCAGGTCGCCTACTTGGAAAGTCCTCTGCTTGACCTTCTTGTTGAAAGCCTGTGATATACGGGCTTGATAGAGTTCGATGCGCTGTTGAGCTAGGAGACGTTTTTCGTCAAGTGCCTCCAATTCTCGCAGGCGGCGACGCTGATTGTCTTCTTCTGTAAGTTGATTTGTAATTGCTACACGGAGTGAGGGTATCTGGATCTCGAGAGACAGTACCGCTTCGCTCCCGTAGACTAAGAAGAATGGTGTGTTGCCCGTTGGGGTCCGTACCGTTGTGCGGTAGGTCCAAAGGCATTCGTCGAGCTTTTTATCCCAGTCGTGTTTGTTGGATGACACGACCTTTTTGAGTAGCTTGACGATAGTTTTGTTAAATGCCTCGGCTAATCCGTTAGCTGCCGGGTTGTAGGCGATTGATGCCACGTTCTGAATACGATTCTTGTCACAGAATCTGCTGAAAACATGGCTGATTAATTGTGGACCATTATCGTAGATAATCCTTCGAGGTAGCCCGAAACGGTAGATGACACGGTGCTTGACGAAGCTGACCACCCTAGAGCTCTTTACTTCTGCCAGTGGAACTGCTTCTGCCCATTTGGAGAAGTAGTCTGTGATGGCTAGGATGAAGCGGTGTCCCCTCGATGAAGGAGGGGTGATAGGTCCTATAATGTCCATGTCCCAAGCTTCGAAGGGCTAAGAGGCGACCGTAGGATGTAGTGGTTCTGATGGTGTATGGATGAAGTCAGCATGAAGCTGACAAGCATGGCACTTCTTAGCATAGTCGACAGCGTCGGCTGCCATGGTTGGCCAGTAGTAACCCATGCGTCGCAGTCGATCCTGCAACTTAGGCCCAGGTTGATGAGCCCCGCAAGTTCCATTGTGCGCTTCTTGAAGGGCTTCGGCTGCTTCCTCGTTGGATAAACATCGAAGGAGAAGTCCATCGTAGGAGCGTCAGTACAGCATTTTAGTAGTTGTATCGTAATAGAATCGAAGGGAACGCCTCCTGACTGAGACGACTTCCTTCGGGTCTTCTGGGAGAATTCCGTTGACAGCGAAGTCGATGAACGGGAACCTCCAGTCTCGGATATTAACACCAGCACTTGTTGACATGGCATGGGCCATTTACGAGCATAGGTTGTTTTTAGGGCAGACCAAGTCTCGACCAACTACCGTGACGTAGTGCTGAGTCCCGAGGGGTGCTGCCAATGAGGCTGCAAGGCCAGCCAGAGCGTCAGCCTCCAGGTTTTGTAATCGAGGTAGGTGTTCTATGAAGAACTTGGTGAAGGTTGAAATAATGTTCAATGCAACTTCATGGTAAGGAACCAGATCTTCATGACGAACTTCGTATTGCCCTCTGATCTGGTTAACGACGAGTTTTGAGTCGCCGTAGGCTTCCAGATGATCCACCCCCAGCTGTTGCGTCAGCTGGAATCCCATGATGAGAGCGTTGTACTCGGCAACATTGTTGGAGCACGGCTTCGAAAGGGAGTAAGCACGCTGGATGACCAGCTGATCGGGGGAGACTAAGACTACCCCCACTCCTGCGATGATTTGGCCTTTAGGGCCTATTCTTGAAGCGCCATCGAAAAATATTTGCCAGACGGAGCTTTCTTCGGTGACGTTTGATTCTTGGACCTTATCCGGGATATCTTCATAGAGTCTGGAGGACTCTGGGATGGGGTGTGCAGCTAAAAAGTCGGCCAGAGCTTGGCCCTTGACGGCTTTTTATGGGACGAACACCATGTTGTACGGCGTCAACAGGATCGCCCATGTAGCTAGTCGGGAGTTCAATGATCCTGGCTTCGTCATGAGAACCCTGAGTGGATTGACTCGGGAGATGACATGAATTGTCTGGCCCGAGACATAATGGCGAGTCTTCAGGATGGCGAACACCAAAGCCAGACACTCCTTTTTAATGGGGTTGCACCGGTGTTCGGCCCCAATCAGTATCCTACTGAGGTAGTAGATAGCTTACTCGTAGCCCGTATCACTGTTCTGAGCCAGCAGAGCGCCGAAGGAATGATCCATAGCACGGACGTAGAGGAGAAACGGTTTGCCTGCAACGGGTGCCACCAGGACTGGCGGGCTCGTCAGGTAAGCTTTAATATCGTCGAAAGCTTGCTGGCATTCTTCTGTCCAGACATAGAAGACCCCCTTCTTCATGAGCTGGGTGAAGGGTTGACATTTTCCGGAGAGGTTTGCTATAAACCTTTGGATGTATGCCAGACGTCCCTGTAGGCCTCGAAGTTCTCGGAGGTTCTTCGGAGGGTCCATGTCAAGGATAGCCTTGGTCTTCTCGGGATCAACATGAATGCCTTTCGCCGTAATAATGAAGCCCAGGAATTTTTTTGCTAGAAACCCCAAGGAAGGATTTAGCGAGGTTCATCTTGAGTTGATGCGCTCGCATGAGATCGAAGACTGTCTTCAGGTCTTGTAGGTGATCCCCTTTGAGACGGCTCTTGACAGCGATATCATCAACATAGCATTCGACTGTTTTACGAAGATGTTGACGGAAGATGGTACTCATAGCCCGTTGGTATGTAGCACCAGCGTTCTTCAAGCCGAAGGGCATCACTGTGTAGCAGAAAACCCCTTTCGGCGTCCTGAATGACGTGTGTTTTGCGTCATCGGGAAACATCTTGATCTGGTTGTAGCCCGAATACCCGTCCATGAAAGACATGCGTTCGAAGCTGCATGTATTGTCGATCATCACATCAGTGATCGGAAGCGGGAATTCGTCTTTCGGGCAAGCAGCATTGAGATCTCTGAAGTCGATGCAGACTCGTATCTTCCCGTTCTTCTTGGTGACAGGGACGACGTTGGCCACCCAATCCGGGTGTTGTTCTTCACGGATAAACCCGCTAGTCAGGAGTTTGTCTACCTCTTGATCGATAGCATTCATGATGTCAGGACGAAAACGTCGCTGTTGTTGCTTTATAGGCTTGGCATCAGGTAAGATGTTGAGCCTATGCATCGCGGTCTGAGGATCAAGTCCCGACATGTCTTCATAGCTCCAGGCGAAGACGTTGATATAATCTTTAGCCAATTGGACCAAAGATTCCCGATCTTCTCCTTTTAGGATTTTGCTGATGAAGATGGGTTTGGAAGAAGATCCATCCCCAAGGTCGATCTGCTCGACTTCGTCTTCGGTAGGGGGTTCGCGTAATTCAAAACGAGACTCCCACTGAGCTCCTAGGCGTTGAGCCTAAGGTTCTTCCTCGAAGAATTCTGGTAATTGGTCTTCGCCTTCATCTTCTTGAGATTGTGCAGATGCCATGTTGACTGATAGCACCTTCTTGAAGACTGAGCCGATACTGGTATCGGAACCCCAGGTTGATGCTTCGGACGAATGAGAATTTTCTACTTCTTCGGCCTCCGGACTCTCTGGAGTTGTCGGCGGCGTGACATAGCCTACCCCCCGTCGAGTTCGATGATAGTAATCCTGCGGCTTTCCTTTAGGTGTTGGGAGCCGGAGAGGAAGACGTCGACCCTTGCAGTAGTTCAGGCCTTTATTACTTTTCAGATCGTAACCCATCTTTTGGATGAGACACCTTGTCTTGTCCGTGTACCGATAGACTTGTATTCTGCCGGTATCTGGTTCTTGTTCGAGTGGCGGGAGGTCTTGATGACACTCGACTTTGCCGAAGATGATGGATTTCTCGTCTCGATTCTGTGGCGGGACTACAAAACAGACCCCTTGGGACGGGACTACTCGATTTACATGATTGACGGTCGTTATTTGTGTTTGCAACGACCGTAGAGCGTTATCTAATGTATACATGGCATTCCATTGTGGAAGACTAGAATAATTAAAAGACACTCTATTATTGATGAAAGACGAGATTTTATCCCGCGGGATTACATTGTGCAGGAAGGGTGCATCTACATCACCAGGTATATATTCCCCTAGCTCTTCATCTGTGAGTACTGGGGTTGGACCGGGAGAGTCCACCGAGTGCTATGTGGGCCTTCTCGGGTAGGTTGGATAAGACGGATGATTGCGGAGGCTTGCCTTTAAGACGCACCTTCAGAGGTGCCTCAACTGCGCCTTCAGTGATTGGTGCCTTCCCTTGTAGTTTTGCCACAAGGGGAGCCGATGTTTGAGGCGGCTTTCCCTTGAGCCGTATCTTCAAGGGAGCTTCAGTAGGTGTTCTACCTAAAGCAGTTGGTGCTTTTCCAGGTAGCTTGATGGTCATGGGAGGCAGCATCTGAGGCGGTTTTCCTTTGAGTCGAATTTTCAAAGGAGCGTCGGAAATTATCTATGGCTCCATGTCCGGCTCTGCTGCCGCTTCTTCTTCATCGTCAACATCGTTGGCTTCCTCTTCATCCGGCGACTTGTATAAGGTAGAGTCAGTGAAGTAGGCTTTGACCCCCTTGAAAGGGTCAATGTCCGCGAACTCTGTCCGGATGATATCGTTGGTGGACACGTAATTCATACATTGGTGGAGTGTAGATGGCACCACCATGTACTCATGCAGCCACGGACGGCCCAGTAGGAGGTTGTAGTTGACGTCAGCGTCCACGACATAGCAAGTCACCTCAGTTCGGAGGTTACCGATATGACATTTCAGCCGTATTTTTCCCAGCGGCTCATTTTTGCTAGCATTGAAGCCGCTGATTACAGTGTTGGAAGGCGCCAGACGGTACATTGGGATCCCCAGTATTGAGAGTAGCGTCTTCAGGATGATACTGAGTGAAGACCCTGGATCGATCTGAATCCATTTCACCTTAACAGAACCGACATACCCTGTGTAAAATAGTGGTCTGTTGTGTCGGTTGTGCTTGAGCAGCATGTCTTGTTGGGTGAAGGTGATGTTGGGGATAACCTCATCCGCACAATGGCAGTGCGCACATGTAGTCGGAAGATCTTCAGGCTGCTTGACCTGACTGATGAAGGACTCAGCATCCTTCAGAGCTTCACAGAGAGCTTCACGAGTGTCCTTGGAAAGACGAAGAAGCTCAAACAGAGATAGGCGGGCAGGAGTACTGGCAAGTTGTGCCAGTATGTCAAAGTTGTGGGGCTTGGCTAGCCCCGAAGCATTTTCCCTTCGTAAAGGCTTATCGAAACGGGCCTCTACATGCTTCTGTTTATTGGCTGCTGGAGGCTTGGATGGACCTCCTTCTTCGGCAGCAGGGGCAGTGTAGGGAGGCACCACCTCGACGGAAGCTTCGTCGGGTTGGACGTTCAGCTGCGAACGGGTTTGTACACGGAGAGCCTCTTCCACGAAGAAAAAGACCATACGGCAAGACTTGATCTTCTTGCCCTTAGCTTTGGAGGCAGAGCGTACCTCCGGTTGAGTAACCTCGGAGACGAGATCGGGGTGAACCCATAAGATTTCTCCCCGAGATGTGGTGAGTGGGATGAGTCCACTCACGTTGTCACGAGTAGGTGGTAGATTGACCACCTCCGTTGTCGCCTTTAGGATGGGGACGGCGCCATGTTGTGTTGTGGTTGGCAGTAAGGTGCCAAATTGGAGCGACACCAGGTTAGCCGAGACCGTTTTCTCCTCGTAGTCGACGGAGATAACATCTGCATTGATCATGCGCTGGATGTAGTTATTGAGGATGTAGCAGTCCTTAGTTGGACGTCCGACAAACCGATGGTAGTGACAGTACCTCGGATGGTCCACTTTCCCAACCTCGTCGGGACGCTTCGGGTCCGGCAACTTGACTTTGTCACCCTGCTTCAATTGCAGGGTGTCTTCATCGTTGAAAGAATAAACCTTATTTGGCCTTGGTGCAAGTGGAGGCTTCTGAGTGGGTGCCGATGCACCTTTGGAGGCATTGACAGTCAATGCCTGCTTCCCCTTCGTCTCTCGTCCAGGGTTGTTGGCTGCAGGCCGTTTTTCCTTGTCCTCAAAGGCAGGGAAACCGATTCCCAGAAGACGAGCATTGGACGTCTTCTTTTCAGCTGCCTCGGCCTCGATGATCAAGGAACTCCAGTCGGGAGGAGGAGTGGAGTTGAGCCAAAGTTTGATGGCAGGCAGCATGTTCATGCTGTAGGAGGAGATGAGTGCATGTTCTGGCATACCCGGGGGTAGTCTGAAGCAGGCTTGTCGGAACCGTTCGATGAATGCTCGAACTGTTTCCTTCTCCTTCTGACGTATCTCTATAAGGGACGTCATTGTCATGTCCTTCCCTCCGTCGTAGAAACGATCGAGGAAGAGACGTGTCAAGTCGTCGAAGGAAGATATGGAGTTATCGGGGAGACTGCAGTACCAGTCGTAAGCTACTCCTTTCAATGCCCCGACAAATATGCTGGTGAGCAGCGCGTCTTCTTTCGGGAGATGTCCTGTTTGAGACTGGAAGTACGTCAGATAGCGGCGCAGAGAGTCCTTCCCGTCGTATGGCGTCAATGTCTGTGGTTTATACTTGGGAGGATAAACCACTTTGTTCCATTCGAGGGGGTATGGTTGTGGGATCCCCATCTTCTGGCGCTCCTCCTGTCTGTTCTTGGACTCAAAGCGCTCGCGCAAGTCCCTGATCATCTCAACCACGTCTTCTGTGGAACTGGGAGTCGGAAAAGGTGGTACAGCCTGGAGTTGAGCATTTGATGGCTCCGATGTTCGAGGTGCCTCGCGACGATCTGTATCCAAGGATACTCGTTGAAGGGGTATACTTGATTCTCCATTGGCCCCTGGGTCAGGACCAGTAGACGGCGTCCTGGCCAAAGCTGACCGTATCTCAAATACTGCTTGAGTCAGTATTTGCATGGAGGCAGAGAGGGTTTTGAGTCCCCTCTCCAAAGTATCCATACGCTGGACGAGGTCTGCTGGCGGCGCATCTGGCTCGGCATCACCCCAGTCATGTATACTGTCATGACACGGCTGGAAGTGGATGGATCGGTTGAGGCTTCACTCTCGGCCTCACTCTCCTGTAGGGGAGTTGCCTCTCCTGGAGCTTCGTCCTGGCTACCCCCAGCTATGTCTTGGGGGATACCTTCGCCTTCAGGAAGGACGTGGCTAGCCTCATCTGTGCTCTGGAAAACGTCTTCGTCTTCGGGAGGATCAGCAAGGACTTGGCTACCCCCAGCTATGTTCTGGAGGACGTCTTCACCTTCAGAAGGCGGATCGACAAGGACCTGACTACCCCCAGCTTCCTCCAAGATCTTCTTTCTCCTCCGAGTGCCTTCAAACACTCCAGAGGACGGGACAGTCGTCTTGGCTTTCCTTGGCTGGCTCTTGGATGAGGACATAGTCGAGGAGCTACCAGTCGCCTTCCGAATTGATGGGGAGTTGGAGACTACATTGCAGGAAGCAACCTGTAGTTCTGGCTCCATTTTCGCTGACACCTTCTTTCCGAGGCGATGTTGGAGAGGTGTTGATGATTGCAGCCGCTGGAACACCGACTGCCTTGGTGGTGGGACTGTTGTTTTGTAACAACAGTTGATGGTGACTACAGCATAGGTGTGCCCTGTGAGGGACGCATTGTGTTTGTCAGTCGACTCTCCTGACCGGCGTTTGTGAGTGATCACGTTACGCAAATCATTGGAGGAGAGTGCCACCTTCGTACCCCCATCAGGCGCATGGCAAGGCCAAGCGCCGGGGTGGTCAAGTGAATGCTGCACCCTCTGATCCAACGCAGAACATGCGCTCAGATCAGTAGTAGGGGAACAACATTTACAGTGACTTGAACGAACCTCAGACGCACAACCAATGGAGGCGCGGGAGTTCAAGACCACATGGTTTGCCTTGCTCGACTTGGTTGCGAACGCAGCAGATGCTCCCAAGTGAGACAAGGACTTTGAAGGTCGACTCATTTCTGGCGCAGAAGCACCCGAGTCGACCTTATACAGCTTACCATCAGTAGCGCACATGATTGTGAGCGCATGCTTCTGGTTTGCTGCCGGCATAGCACGTTTGTGGCGTATGGCCCGTGCTGCCTTGGACTTCTTCGTACCAGCCCGCTGGGACGCATAGTACTCAGAGTCCAAATTCTCCTCGCCACGATAGTGAGTGAGTCTGTCAAAGACAGAGGCCTTTTGTGGCGCATCAGAAGTGATGCGCAGGGCATTAGCTGCACCCTTGCTCCGTCGGCGCATCTTCCTTGTCTGAGAAGGAGATGGCTGGAGAATGTGGTCAGCACCACGCTTTTTCGAGAGATGCGCTGCAGCGGTGGGCGCATCCTGGCTGCTGAGGTCGTCAGCGAGAAGGGTGGACTGCATCGGCGCATCCCCTTCAGTGGTGGTGCCAGGGGCCTCGACCTTGCGCACCCAGACTTGGCGAGTCTTCTTCGGCTTTGGCAACCGCTTTGAAGGACTTGCGCTGCCTTCAGAGATGAACTCCTCATACGCCTGTTGATTGAGGCGTACGACCAGCGTCTTGTGGGAGGAGTCCACCTTCACGTCGTCGGATTGTGTCACGACCCGCTCCCAATTTTGGAATACGAGTACGTGGCCAAGTCCAGCCTACGCCGCAGCATCGGCGGTAGTACGCTGTCTATGATAACAATGGTCCACAACAAGCACAACACGCATATATATCATCCACAACTAAGCCAGCAAAAATCACTAAAATATCTAATAGTCTCAATATTATAAATATGAAAAATCCACTACAACTCAGAAAGTCTCGGGAACAAACCCGAATAATAGAAAATAAAATAGACAACTAACTCCATAACTATAACTACTGACTAATGCGAATCCATAAGGAAGAAAATATGCTAATTCGCATCAGTGCTGGAACCGGGTACGCCAGTGACATCAGGGTTGCCAACATACTCACCGTAAACCTCTGGACAGATCACGTCGTCTACAACTGAAAAATGTTTATCCAGTCAGGATTGGAACAAGTACAAGTCTAACCATCATGATACAAGTACAATATAAAGTAATAAAACACTAAACATGGAAAGTAATGATCAATGGAAACAATGAACAATATGAACAAGAAATCATGAGATGGAAGAAACTGATAAGGAAAGTAACCAACATAAAAAGTAAAGAGACTCATATAAACACTCGTAGTGCACGTGTCGTGAGAAGTACAATGTTCCTACACATGGACGGCTTGGGCGAACGATGAGGTTATAAGGCCCGCCCCCGTAACCGGGAGAGTTGCCAACAATACCATCTGGGCTTTGTCCACGTGCCTAGTAATTGTACCCCTCCAATATCCATACCTCACAATCAGGAAAACACGATCACAATAACGATCAAGATAACAATGAGAGAACATGATCAATAGTCAACACTCAACTCTCGTGTGTGTAACAGTCAAGACAAGGAAGATAGCATGTATAAGTGAAATACGACAATATAAAATAAATGCACATGAAGGTGTCAACAAGTACTTGCCTGAACTCTTGGACGGATTGATTTCACAAGTTGAAGACAATATGAACTCCGGCCTAGAAGCTATCAAATCAAGCCATCATCCCACGAACCCCGTCGCACAAACAACCACAAGTTAGATATACAATTCCCACTCTAAAAATCCTAGAAAGTGGCTAATGGGTTAAATCAATTAATACTATTCTAATTCTGGAATAAATCATCTAAAATCCTATTTTAACCTATTTAATTCTGAAATAATAATCTACACAAAAATATTTGGCCAAGGAAAGTCACGGTTCCAAATTCGGGACCTGTGACACGCAAACCGAGACATACTGTTGACTAACTAGTCAAACATTATGAATTCAAGTTTGAGTGTGCAACATGATAGATTTCAGCGCCATGAGTGCACTGGAATCGACCGTGCCACAAAATCACGATTTGGTCAAAAGTTATCGCCATTATGGCTAACCATGACCAAATCGATGGACCGTTGACCAAATCTGACTTCTACGAACAAAATAAAATACTAGATGAAACTCTGAATTTCTGGAAAAATTATATGTTGTAGAGCTCGGTGTCAGATTTCCAAAACTTCAAACGGATCGCAAAACGGAGTTCGGGATCGCTCGGAATCTCGAAAACCGTGCGACGTGTTGATTTTTGGACCACCGACACTCAAATAATTATTCAGAAATTCGAGATCAAAATTACAGAAATTAAAATATATATATTCAGAAACCTAACCTCGATACGCTTCTAACAAAAAAAATGGCGCACGAAAAGGACGTCTGGATCAACGGCAATCGCTCTGCGAAGTCGAAGATCCCAATCAAACTCTCCCACTAAAAGCTGCTGAATTTCTAGGGTTTTCGGAAAACTAATAACTAATATATATATATATAGGGCTAGGTCGGTGGCTTGAGGCGGCTAAGGGACACGTGTCAGCATCGTGTTCCCCCCGCCAATAATCCTACGGTTCAAAACTAAACCGAGCTTGGCTCGGCTTGGGAGTAGCCCAAGCCGGCTCGGCTTAGGATTACTAGGCGGCTCCGAGACCGACCCATCCCGCACCCGCGCTGACGGGTGGGCCCGCACCCCGCACGCCAGCGGCTGACGTGTGGGCCCCCGCTCGGCTGACTGGGTAAATGTTTTGGAAAATAGGTTTTAAATTACAGAAAATTAAATAAAAATTCAAGAAAAATCCTAAAAATTCCAAATAAATCCCAGAAAATTCCTAAAAATTCCTAGAAAAATCTAGAAAATATTTTAGGGGTTCTAGAGCCCAAATAAATTATTTGACCTCAAAAATACCCTCGGGTGCTCTCACAGAAATTCCTAGAAGCTTAGAAAATTAATAAAATCATATATAAAATTTATCTAAAATCTCCTAAAAATCCAAGAAATTCTAAAATAGTAAAATGATACTCTATAGGCTGTATGGAGACCCTGGAGACCATATATGTCCTAGTTTTACTATACTTAAGTTATAGGCTTAGGTACGCACCCTTGTGATCCCAAATCAAAATTCTATTTACCTACGATTCAAACCATTATATAAATAATAATAATAAACAAAATAAATAAATAAAAATAAAAAAATGCTCTCTAAAATAAATAAATAATTTTCGGGAGAAAAAGTGCTACAGATTGCGACACAGCTTTCTCGGTGGAGGAGAAAGAGGTTCCCAGCAGAGTCGCCAGCTTGTTTGCCATTAAAATCTTTTTATTGCAAATTTCAATACAAACAGAACAGTGTTACAATGTAGGACTTAGACGTAGTCCTAGGAGAACACTTTTGTTTATCTGGGTCCCTTGTGCCGATGGAGCGAGTGGTAATACATTGACTCCGTTGACGATCTGACGACGGTTATCGGTTCTCTGAAGGTCTGAGTTACTCTGGATGCTGGAGCTCACGGAGAAGAAGAAGACGTTGAGTGTCTGTATCTGCCTCTCTGTGTGTGTGTTCGTAGGTTCGTGGCCTTTTTCAGAAGGAAATGATCCCTCTATTTATAGTCTACAGGCTGGCTGCTCATGCGCACATATGTAGGATGCGCCGGTTTGTGGGGATGCCACATGGTGATTGCTGATGGAGGCGCATGGGCGGCGTGCTCGGATTGAGGAGTTGAACTCTTCTCGTTGCATTTGTGGGCTACGGCAGAGCTAACACGTAGCAGTGGAGAAGATCTTTCGGTTGCTGAGATCTTGGGTGATTAGCACCCCTTCATCCGCTGAACTGAGTCAAAGGACACGTGGCGCGTATCCGTTGCTCAAAGATCTCGGATTTGGTGGAGAGTAATCTGATAGGATGCGCCTAGGATTGGGCGCATGATGAGACTTTGGCTTGTAACCTTTAGGAGTCACGAACCAGTCTGGGCGTACGGCTTTTGAGGCGCATGTGAGGCTTCAGTAGTGACTTTGACTTCTGTCTTTAGGGATCAGAGAAAAGTCTTAGGCGCATGACTTTTGAGGCGCATGCAGAGATTTGGGCGCATGGCTGCGGAGGCGCATGCGAAATGGTTGGGCGGCCACGTGGCTTGTAACTGCCGGAGGGAAGTAATGATGATGCCGACGTCAGTGACGCTTAGTCTTCTGAAAAAGCTGTCAACCGTTCAGTCCTCGAGGACTGGCCGCTGTCGTGTCAGACTTCAGCATTTAATGTTCTTTGACGGGTGATGGGCTGTTGAGTGGGCGCATCGATTTGCGTTCCACTAGACGTATGGGGACGCATGGGCGCATCTTTACAAGGCGCTTGGTGCTGGTGGGCGCGTCAGTATGATACGCGGTCTGACCGGCGCATCCGTTTGCATGACACGTCTTTATTGGCCCGACTGTTACGTTCTTCAAGTGCTTTAAATAGCCGTTTTGACTTGGCTGAATCCGAAGCGTCAGGTTCGTCACCATTAATGCAAATTTATTGCACGGAATTCGGAGAGCCCGCCACTTGGCGCATGGGTTTGATTTGTCCGGCCTATAAATAGTGGCAAGGAGAGAGTTTGCTTCTCGTTCTCTCATGTCCTCCCGAAATGAACTTGTTTGTTCGAGCACATTCTGTTGATGAGATGTTCCCGAGGGTGAAGATGTGACGCATTGTCTTTATTGATGCACTTGAAGGTGACTGTTACATCCAAAAGTCGCAGTCGAGGGTTTCTGAGGCAGGCGGAAGGTGCCTGTTGCATCCAAAGATTGGGATGCTCGAGCCTCGTCTCCGTTATGCTGGAAGAGCCGCAGATCGGAATTGCGGTGCTCCGATCATCTTCCTTGGGCTTTGGGAGAGCTCCTCCTCCTGCTAGAGTGGGTGTTACCCATTCTGGTTGTGTTGAAAGCCTCCTTTTGCTGCGGGTCGATTGCGGTGCTCTCTTCCTTGGGCTTTGGAGAGCTCTTCCTCCAGCTAGGGGGTTGATTGCCCACCCTCGTTCTGCTCAATAAATGCTTCATTAGTCGAAGCATTTGATCGGGTAGAGGTAAGGCGCATATGCTGAGACTTCATGATGCACATAACTGAGGCTCTTGAAGAGATGCGCCTGACTGAGACGCCGAAGAGATGCGCCTGATTGAGACGCTGAAGTGATGCGTCAAACTGAGACGCCGAAGTGATGCGCCAAACTGAGACGCCGAAGAGATGCGCCTGTTTGAGAGCGCATGGTGGTTGCTGCGCCAGGCTGTAGACTTAGGGTCTTTTCTTTTTGTAGAAGTTCTCCTTTGTACAGCCTTTTTTAGACATGTAATAGACTTTTATATGAAATAAAAATCTTCTTTTAATGTCTAAGCTTTTGCCGTTTGCTGTGCCAAGTACTTCATCTGAGCTTCCTGGCGCATGTAGTGTTAGGCGCATAGGATTTCTGGTTCTGAAATTCCATGCTTCTACAGAGTGTAGTCATTAGTGAGAGAGGGTGCATTGGTGAATGTTTTTATGTGTAAATAGATTAATAGATCGAGAGATAGATAGATAGATAGATAGATAATAGTTACATAGATAGTTTACTAATTTGATAGGTAATTTAATAGATAGCTTGATAGATATGTTAAGGATAGATAGACATATGGATATTGATAGATGATAGGATGTGTGTTAGTCAATAGGTTGAGGGTTAAGGGGAAAATGAAGCAGGACAGCAGTGAGGACTGCTTGTAGATACAACATCAGCAGGAAAGGGAATGCAATGGAGGCCAAGACTGTAGCAGCAGTAGAGTGGTAAGGGTTTGGCCCAGGTTAACCTCTGCTTGTGTAGGCAGGTAGGAGTGTAATGCAAGAAATAATGCTTGTTGTCTGTAACAGCATATAAGCTAGGCAGATGTGTGAAGCCAACAGCAGGGCATTCACAAGTGAGTGTGAGTGGTCGGGCAAGATTCAGCTGTGTGTGCAGACCACATGAAGCAGCTAGGCTTGCTTGCACTAGCAGGTGCAGCAAGCAACAGGGGCAGTTGCAGGGGGAAATCCTCCTATCTGTAGGCTGCTCCTTTGCATAGGTTAGGGAGCCATAAGTGAAGATATTTGTGTATGGACTGTAGAAGCCTAGTGTGTATCAGTTAGAGGCCAATGTAGTGTGTGTGTGTGTGTGTGAGTTTGTGAGAGTGGTACAAAGGATGTGGGGTTCAGAATTGTGTGTGTAGGATGGAAGGGAAGGGTAAATCACGTAGCAGTAGTAGTGTGCAGTCAGTTAACTAAATGTGTGCAGATAGTTAGGAAGTGAAGGGGGATAGGAGGATAGTGTCCTACAACAGCAGGGTACCTTCCTCCTTTCTTGTCTGTATAGGTATCTAATTAGGAAAAGATATTGTTAATCTATTTGCAAACAATCGATGGAAAAACTCAGTTGCAATCCCTAAGAAGAGATACAAAGAATGCAGTTGCAATCCCTAAAAAAGGGATGCAAATAATGCAGTTGCAATCCCTAAAAAGAGATGCAAATAATGCTGATTGCGTAGCCTAAACGATTAAAAAATCGAATCGCGTTTGCAATAGCGGTTTCTCGAAGGCAACAAGAGATGATCAACAACAGTTGAGTCTCAGATTCTCGAAGGCAACAGAAAGAGGAAGGAAGAAGAAGAGCGGATCTCGCTGGGGTGTTTGAACACCGGCGCTCAAAGCTATACCCGCAGTACGGATAAGCTCCCAGGAACCAGCAAGTTCAGGAGAACTTCTGGAACGCTCGTAAGTCAATATTTGAGACTTGAACGGGCTTCCTGGACTTAACAGACTCCCTCAACTCTCTTTTTGGTGCATCTTTCAAAGGAGGCCAAGGGGCTCTATTTATAGAGTGGAGTTGAGACTTCACCTCTTCTCCTATCCGATGTGGGACTAAAATACCAATACTCAAAAATAGAGTTTGATATTTTAGATCATCCCACAATCAGCATAGAAGTGTGCCAGTCCACGCCTACCCCCCGAACCCTCCCGTGCATGCACGAGACATCTTGGAGTCTGCGTCCGAGTCCGAGTCCGTACAACAAAAATTAACTTGCATCCTTGTTGGATTTAATCCTTTTTCCTTCTAGGAAAATACTTCCACATGGCACAAACTTGTGCCCCACTACACCTCATGTGCACACCTCAACACAAGCAATGCATTATATTGAGATACTCACCATTTGGTGTAGCCGATGTGGGACTATCTTTTCTAGTCCAAAGGCAAAAACACCAACAATCCCCCACATATCTCAATATATGGGTTGAGCGTTCCCCACAGTGATTGTCCATCATGCATTAGGAGAGATGTCGCTACGACTTGAATCTTCCCGCATAGGTTAAATAACAGCATGATACAAGAATGGACTAAGCCTTGAATTCTGCACCATCACTGTAATTCTTCCTACTCACATAGTGACATCAACTGTGCTTCTGGCTGCACATTGAAGGCCTTGTGCCAGCCTGGTTTCAGTGTATAATTTTTGGGCGTCTACAAGTTTACCCTCAAGAGACGGCCTGATATCTCTGTCCATACACTATAGGTGAGTTCTATATAAAGAGTCATTGGCATGAAGCATTGTGCTTCTTTGCGGTGCTACGCCGCTATGACATGGCTGACAAAGCCGAGGCTTTACCCCACCTGGGTACCTCATCGTAGTGTCATACTACTGTAGCATGAGGTCACAAGCCCCTTTGTAGTGCCAAACTACCCAGCATGAAGCCTTGCGCTTCCGTGCGGTGTTACGCCGCTATGACATGGCTTGCGAAGCCGAGGCTTTACCCTACCCGGTACCTCTTCGTGGTGTCATGCCACTGTAACATGAGGACATCGTCCTCTTTGTAGTGCTGTCTACCTCTCTTTATTACGATTATCATACAGCATTAGGCTACCTGCCTATTTGCGGTGCTACTCCGCTGTGACTTAGCTTGCAAAGCCGAGGCATTATCCCTACCTGGGAACCTCATGGTGGAGTCACCCCACTGTAGCATGGAGTTTCACTCCTTGTAGTGCTGCTCTACCGTGCTTCCTGTAAAGCACACCAGGCATTCACTCTGCCTGAGAACTCATTAAGGCGTTTAAGCCATCCTTCCCATAGGATCAATTTTCCGCAGAAAGTACATAGTAGACAACAGTGGTTATGGGTCCGTAACCCTTCCATGTTCCGCAGAACAAGTACCCACTGTTAACTGATATTATTCTAGTCAATGATCCTCCTTTGAACCAAAAATTAAATGTCTAGTAGATTTCTCTTTGAACCAATAACATAAAATTTTATGGTAGGATTACAATGACACAATATCAGAAAGTCTTCAAGCCCATCTTCCTTGCTGTGTCCTCGACCAGCTGACGCTTGAGACCCTTCGTGAACGGATCCGCCAGGTTTTCCTGACTCCGAACATCGATCACTGCAATGACGCCCCTTTTAATGAGATCGTTCACTGCTCTGTGCTTCAACCGCACAGTCCTCTTCTTCCCGTTGAAGAGTTCATTTGATGCCACCGCTGCTGCCGCCTGGTTGTCACAGTATATCGGAATCGCCGGTATCTGAGCCCCAACCATTGGAAGGTCATACATGAGCTCCCGAAGCCACTCTGCTTCATCTGCAGCAGCGTCTAATGCAAAGAATTCAGATTCCATGGAGGAGCGAGATAACATAGTCTGCTTCTTCGACTTCCACGATATAGCAGCTCCACCCATGGAGAACATATATCCACCTGTGGAATATTCGCTCTCCACCTCTGAACACCAGCTAGCATCACTGAAGCCTTCCACTACTGACGGATCTCCGCTGTAGTATAGTGCATATGTCTGAGTTTTCTTGAGATATCTCATAACACGCTTCACAGCTTTCCAATGCTTTACGTCTGGATTGCTCGTAAATCGACTCAGCATTCCCACTGCAAAGGCTATGTCAGGCCTTGTGGCAGTAGTAGCGTACATCAAACTTCTGATGACGCTAGCGTACTCCAACTGCCTGACGCTCTCCTTCGAATTTGGCTCCAGTTTCAGATCACTCCTGTACGGTGTATCAATAATAGGAAGATCTTGATACCCGTAGCGAGTGAGCATCTTTTCAATGTAATGAGACTGTGACAGCGCTATTCCAGTGCCTGTTCGGATGATCTTGAGCCCCAAGATTACGTCGGCATCCCCCAAGTCCTTCATACTGAACTTGGTCGAGAGGAATTTCTTTGTCTCTGTGACGCAGCTTAAATCCGTACCTAGGATTAGCATGTCGTCCACGTATAGACAAACGATTACTCCTCTTCCGTCAGCAAACTTCGTATAGACACACTTGTCTGTTTCACTGACCCTGTAGCCATTTGACCTTATCACCTTGTCAAACTTCTCATGCCACATTTTGGGAGCTTGCTTCAAACCATACAGAGACTTCATCAACTTGCAGACTTTGTCTTCCAGACCTCTGACGACAAAACCTTCTGGTTGTTGTATGTAGATCTCTTCGGTCAGCTCGCCATTAAGGAATGCCGTTTTCACATCCATCTGATGTATCACCAGCTTGTGTATTGCTGCTAAAGCAATTAACAATCTGATAGTTGTCATCCGAGCTACTGGAGCATAAGTGTCAAAGTAGTCGATCCCCTGCTTCTGAGCAAACCCCTTGGCCACTAGCCTGGCCTTGAACTTGTCAATGGTTCCATCTGCTTTCATCTTCTTCTTGAAGATCCATTTGCATCCGATGGGTCTTGCTCCTTCTGGTAGGTCGACCAATACCCATGTGTTATTGGAGGTGATTGAGTCAATCTCGTTGTCAATCGCCTCCTTCCAGAATATAGCATCTCTGGTCTTCATCGCCTCATCATAGGTAAGCGGATCTGCTTCCACATGATAGGTGACGAAGTCATCTCCGAAGTCTTTCGGCCTCCTCGCTCGCTTAGTTGACGGCTCAGCGAGTTCTGGTTCAGCTGGTGTCTCCTCGACAACAGCTCCATCTTGGACTACTGGTTTGATAAAGACCTCTGTCTGCTTCGCACCCTCATTATTCTCCGAAATGTCCGCGAGAACAATGTTCTTGTGCCTTGCAAACTTTTCTTCAAAATATTCAGCATCGCGAGATTCGATGATATGATTTGACTCGATATCAAGGAATCTCCGAGCATCACTCTTCTCGGCATACCCCAAGAAGATCGCCTTAGTAGTCCTTGTCCCCAGCTTCTAAATCTTTAGATCCGGGAGCTTCACATAAGCCAGGCACCCCCACACTCGAATGACATTCAGGTTGGGTCTGACTTTGAACCAGAGTTCATGAGGAGTTATGTCGGAAGTTGCATACGGCACTCTGTTCAGAATGAAAGTGGCCGTTAATGCAGCTTCTCCCCAATAGCACTTTGGGAGACCCGCAGTCAACAGCATAGAATTCATCATCTCTGTCAACGTTCTGTTCTTCCTTTCTGCTACTCCGTTGGATTGTGGAGAATACGGAGTCGTCGTCTCGTTGATGATTCCATGTTCTTTGCAGAATGATGAGAATTCATGAGACCTATATTCCCTACCTCGATCACTCCTCAGCCTCTTGAGTTGTTGTCCAGTTTGCCGTTCAGCCTCGGCCCTGAACTCCTTGAACTTCTCGAATGCTTCGTCTTTAGATTTGAGTAAATAGACGAAGGCATACTTGGAGAAGTCATCGATGAAAGTAATGAAATACTTCATCCCGGCCTTTGTAGAGAATTGTTTGAAGTCACAGATATCTGAGTGAACCAACTCCAGAAGATCTGTGCTTCGATGGACCCTGTGGAAGGGTTTCCTAGTGATCTTCGTCTGAGCACATATCTCACATTTCTCTACCTTACCCCCACACTTGGAGATAAGTCCTAGACTAGACATTTTGTTAATTCGCTTACAATGAACATGTCCTAGTCTATTATGCCACAATTCAAGAGAGTAATTCAAACTAGTGATAGCATTAACATTATTATGCTGGGTTACAACAAGCTGAATTTTGTACATTCCTTCAGTCTGAAAAGCTTTCCCGAAGAAAGTACCCTTCTTGGACATCACCATTTGGCCAGCATTGATGTCCATCCTCAAGCCTGCGTTGCAGAGCAGGCTCCCAGAGATCAGGTTCTTAGCGATTGCAGGAACATGCTTCACACCTTGAAGCGTCAGAATGTTCCCCGATGTAAGCTTCAGCTCCACCGTCCCGATCCCCAGTACTTCAGCTTGTGCCTGGTTCGCCATCATGACTTTCTCGGAAGTAGGCTCATAGGAGACGAACCAGTCCTTGTCTGAACAGACATGACATGTCGCGCCAGTGTCTATCCACCAGTCCAAGTCTGCCCCCACAGTTGCAACCTGTGCTATCATGGCAACCTGATTAGTAACCAAAGAAACCTTGTTAGGCTCACCTTGCTCTTTGGGCTTGGACTTGCATTCACTTTTATAGTGACCCTTCTTGCCACAGTTGAAGCAAGTCACATGGGACTTGGACTTCTGTTGCTTGAATCCTGGACCCTTCACTTTCAGATTCGAGAAGTCCTTCTTCTTGTGGTGAGAAGCCGCCTGCTTCCCTTTGTTCTCTCTGGTGGCTTGAACCAGATTCGCCATTGCTAGTTGCTTGGACAGGGTGTCCAACTTCTGTTGAGAGCGCATCTCGTCCTCAACATGAATCTCGCTGAGGAGATTATCCAGGCTAATCTCCATCTTCTTCCTATGCATCCTTGCATAGATGTTGCTCCATCCTGGAGGAAGTTTTGCCACGATCCCTCCAACGACGAACTTGTCGACGAGGGGCATGCTATCGTCCTCCAGTTTCTGGCACAGCTTCAGGAACTCTTTCACTTGGGGCAGCATGGTCTTCTCGTCTTCAAAGACCCATTTGTGGTATTTTTCAACCATGAACATCTTCGACCGGGCCTCGTCGTCGTCATACAGCTTCCCCACGGACTCCCAGATCTCTTTGGCAGAAGTCCTCTTTGTGTAGGACTCGGCCAGAGAGTCTTCCATGGAATTCAGGATCAGCAGCCTGCATATGCTGTTATCCTTTTTCCACTTCGTCTGCTTGCTCGTAGCAGCGGCCAGAACAGCAGCAGATCCTGTTGCTGGAACGATTGGTTCTTCCTCATCCAATACGTGATCAACATCCACGAGTTGAAGGTTCAGAGTCACCTTTCGCTTCCAGATCTGGAAGTGTTCGCCGTCGAATTTCTCTAACTTGTTAAAGCCGGTATCGACAAGCGAAGCACGAGTGTTTTCCATCGAATCGTATAGCTTTGAGATTGTTAGTCTATTTGCAAACAATCGATGGAAAAACTCAGTTGCAATCCCTAAGAAGAGATGCAAAGAATGCAGTTGCAATCCCTAAAAAAGGGATGCAAATAATGCAGTTGCAATCCCTAAAAAGAGATGCAAATAATGCTGATTGCGTAGCCTAAACGATTAAAAAATCGAATCGCGTTTGCAATAGCGGTTTCTCGAAGGCAACAAGAGATGATCAACAACAGTTGAGTCTCAGATTCTCGAAGGCAACAGAAAGAGGAAGGAAGAAGAAGAGCGGATCTCGCTGGGGTGTTTGAACACCGGCGCTCAAAGCTATACCCGCAGTACGGATAAGCTCCCAGGAACCAGCAAGTTCAGGAGAACTTTTGGAACGCTCGTAAGTCAATATTTGAGACTTGAACGGGCTTCCTGGACTTAACAGACTCCCTCAACTCTCTTTTTGGTGCATCTTTCAAAGGAGGCCAAGGGGCTCTATTTATAGAGTGGAGTTGAGACTTCACCTCTTCTCCTATCCGATGTGGGACTAAAATACCAATACTCAAAAATAGAGTTTGATATTTTAGATCATCCCACAATCAGCATAGAAGTGTGCCAGTCCACGCCTACCCCCCGAACCCTCCCGTGCATGCACGAGACATCTTGGAGTCCGCGTCCGAGTCCGAGTCCGTACAACAAAAATTAACTTGCATCCTTGTTGGATTTAATCCTTTTTTCTTCTAGGAAAATACTTCCACATGGCACAAACTTGTGCCCCACTACACCTCATGTGCACACCTCAACACAAGCAATGCATTATATTGAGATACTCACCATTTGGTGTAGCCGATGTGGGACTATCTTTTCTAGTCCAAAGGCAAAAACACCAACAGATATATGGGTATCTATATATTTCATATGTTTATAGAAGTGTATAATGTGTGTCTATGTATATATACAGTCCTATAGTTATATGTGAGTGTAGATACATAGGATGTAGCTATATGTGTATGTGATATTGTAGATAGGTGTATAGGTAATAGAGTGTGTGTGTTGGAGAGTCTAGGCAAGGGAAGAGGGAGCACACTATTATGTGAGTACCTGTCCTTATATAGATGTGGGTAGAAGGTAGGACTAGAGAGGGGCACCTGCTGTTGGTAAACAGTAGGGAGAAGAGGAGAAAATGAGGTAGTGCACTGTTGTGCACTTGCCACAGTAAGGAGCAGTGGCATGTAACCTTGTAGAAGAGAATGAGAAGCATCAGCAGCAGTAGGGAGTTTGGGCCTGTGTGCAGGTGATTGGGATAGTGGGTGAGTGTCTATATGTGTAGTGTATTGAGTGTCTACATGTGTCATACACATGGTTGAGTGGATTAATTAGGATATAAAGAGAGTGCCCTATTATCCAATTCAGTTCATAAGGTGAAGGGATGAGTAACAGTAGGTGAGTGTAAGGTATTATGGTTACATGCAATGTTTTAAAAACCGGACCGATGATCGAACCGAAATTTTTTGGTATAGGTCGGACCGGGGTTCAACCGGGTTCAATCGGGTTCAACCGGAGTTCAATCGGGGTTCAAATAGACTTGGTTTAGTTTGGTTTAAATACGTAAGATATTCATATTTACTTATTGGTTTAGTTTTGTTTGGTCATAAGTATGTTGGTTTGGTTTACTCTTACAACTATAAGGTCAATCAAAACCAAACCAAGAATCAAATTGTCCAAATTTTTCATGATAATTTTTTTAATTTTTTTTCTTAAAAAAATATCAAAATTAGTCGGTTCAATTGCGAACCGGTTCGGCCGGTTCACCGGTTGAATCCGGTTTTTACAAAAAACCGACGGTTCTTTAAAAGACCCGATTTTAATCGAACCGGACCAATTTTTTTGTATAAAGCGGTCGGACCCGGTCTGACCGCCGGTCCGATCCGGTTTTTACAACATTGGTTACATGTGTACAGCAAGGGGGGTGTCTAAAGCAGTAGCTAAGGTGTGTTGAGGTGAAGAACAGAAGAAGAGCAATTGGGGGTATCACTTCCAGGACCTGTGCACAAGTGCACAGGTATGGTTAAGTTGTTGGCGGCAGCCTACTGAGTGTGGGCTGCCACAATTATGGTGGGTATCAAGTTGTGTGGTTTGCTCACCACAGTTGAGGAGATAGTGTGTATCTTGTTTGTGTGAGGTGCACCCCGTGTTGAAGTGTAATTTCAGTCAAGATAGGGAATACCCTATAGGGATATGTGTGTGTTAGAATATAGATATATAGCTAGTGGGTGAGTGACAGTTAGCTATCAATTAGTGTGTGTTAAGGTGATCAGGGTGTGGTGTATTTGGTATCAGGATGCTTGAGGGTGTGACTAAGTGGGTACTAAGGTAAGGGTAAGGAGTTTAGTTATTACCAAGATATGGGTATTACCTTAAGATAACACTAGGGTAATAGTGAGGTTGTAGTATCATTAAGTTTTGGGTATTGGACACCAAAGGGTAGGAAGGTTATCTATACTAGGTAATATTAGATATAGGCTAATAGTGATTTTACACGTAAGTCTATATGGAGACACTGGGTGAATAGGCCACCTAGTATCTTGTACTAGCTAGCCTAACTTAGATAGGCAAGGTGTGGGTCCTAAGAACCTAGGATTGACCCTTTTGACCTAGTATTGACCTATAATTGCTTGTGTATCGTAACATGTCATGGTTGGATCCACTGTACTTGTTAGGGCGGAGGAAATTCTAGTAGGAGATGTGATCAAATTTCTATTGTAATTGTAGACATTGTAAGTGTTAATCATACACCTCACGCATGATTAACCAGACCACTTAGCTATTGTACAAGTTCCCAAGCCGATCACATCTCAAAACTAGTATTTCAAATACATAGAGCTTATAGTATTTATTGTCCCACCTCATATTTCTCGGAATGTACTTATATGTTTTGCCTGTTTATTTCTATTCTTGTACATTGTGCTCTTCACATCTTTTATTCCTCATAGTACCTATTGCCAGATTACGATTTCATATTGGTGGCTCTATTCTTCATCATTTATCGTACTCACTACTTACAGTTTTATAGTTTTGTCAATTAACTAGAACTGCTGTTAGTGGTGTGCTCGCTCCAATTCTAACTGGATATATTTTTTAGATGATGATTGCCCTACCTTTTACGGCCATGGGATGTAGTAGGCGTAGGTCGGGAGACTCTGTTTCAGAATGATTTTTAGCTCCAGCTAAGGAGGCTTATCTAGCGACTATGTTATGATAGATTTGTGCTGGATTTGTCTCCAGTTAGACTCTTGGTTTGTTTATTATTTTGAGATTTTTTCTGTGTTAGATTACTCCTGACTCATCTGGACTTGTGATATTTTTATGTTAGATTTTCTGGATATTTCATATCTTGTTGTTTTTATCTTTTCATACATTTATCTTCCTTATTGTTTTGTGATTGAGTATGGATATATTGTCATTACTTGTCCTCCGTTTGGAGTGGACCATCTCGACAGGTTATGATATTTATATTGTTGGTTAGTTTAGCAAACCTAGACAGCGTTCTACCGCCGATGCTGCGGTGTAGGCATTGTCACGCACTCGTGTCCCTACATCGGGTGCGGGTCGTGACAATTTCTATTTCAGCGTCCCAACAATCAAGCTTAATACAAATAAAATCTCCGGTGATACCAAGTACATATATCACTAATTATACAGAACATCACTAGTTAATCATGATTCATGTGTATCAATTCATTTTTTTAACAAATACTTCCATATAAACGTTATCTACATGCATCGCATATTATGTCACTTTATCAACCCTTAACTATCGAGTCTCTGACACAAACAAACATTCAGTCCAACATATACAAACTAAATTGGAAACATACTAAATTGGAAACCTGATGTGCACAAATGTAAGACAAATTTACATGACACGGTATAGTTGTATGCTTATTAGAGAATATACTATATATTCATATGTGTTATAATTGATTTATAGTGTCGAATGTGACAAAATGACTACTAATATTACTGTTGTCATTAAAATACGTAGAGTAAAAGGTAGAAAAGATGATAAATAGATTTCAATGAAGAGGATAAGATGAACAAAACAAAAAAAACTTGCCACACTTATTTAGAGCAAGAAGCCTTAAAATAAATTCTAACTTTTTTCGACATTTAAGCAGTCAATTGCGGAAAATGACATAATAAACTGGAGGTTGATAGTCGTATTGACTGGAGAAACAAGAAGATTCACAAGTAATCAATTGTTGACCAATTCTAATAATTCATGGGATACATGACAAATCCTAACCAGATCGATTTAGAGCCAACATAGGGGGTACCTCCCTGCACAAGAATCGGTAACAAATATAGGAGGTTACCTTGGACACGATTATTTCCTTATTGCCCTCTTCACAACACAAAACATAAACAACTAATTGTAAGACAATATACGATGACAGAGGTAAAGGATAATCCCTTCGCTCAGTCTGATGTTGCAACTTGCACTATGAAAAAGTCAATGGAATCACTCACGATGTGAAAATAGTTCTTAATGCGTTTGTTTTTATGATGGACTAGTTTATATTGACCATTTATATTCATTAATATGGAAGGTTTTAATTTTTTCTGTGACTTAGTTATCTTATTGCTAAGAAAGGCACCATTATTAATTCTAACAGTAAGGCAATATGTTTCATCATCGACTTCATTATCCAAGTTTTCTATGAGAATGGGGTTGGGTTTCTTTCCCATAGTAAGCACCATATCTCATTAGTTGTTAGGATTGGTTTGGTTGAGTCCTCGAAAGCTCTTCCCTATTTGACTATCAGTTCAATGATTAATTGATTAGCAGTGAGAAAAGATTTGGATGGCTAGTGATCTCCAGTTATCCATTCTTACAAAAAAAAGTAAATAAGTAACCATATAGCACTGCCCACGTTTATATCATGAATGTAAGAACCAAGTAAGGACCGAACTAAAGTAGGGCTATGAACTCCCCTCCAACACCCCACGCCCCACCCAAACAAAACACACACACACACACACAAAATTCTCTACAATTGGAACAGAAGTAAAATGTGTTCAAGGTTTCCCTAAGTGGCGTGCTTCATCATCAGCGATCAAACAAGAATTATAAAAGGGTTACCAACAAGGGAATGCAGAGAAGAAGATAAATGAATTCGTTGCAGGTGGTCCTGTTTTTCTGTCCTTTCAATTGTCTTCAATCTTCAGCAGTAGGATGAAAACTAAAAGTTCATTCTCACTTGCAGCTTATGATTTTTCAAATACAAATGACATGAACTTTGATGTAAGTATTTGGTACAATGCCCTTGGTGGCGGTTCTGTTAACTCTAAGGCATTGCTTCACGTTCCCCGCTCTCTGAATATGGTAAGCAATCTAGATCTTTTTCCTGACTTTAAAACATATTTGTCTGTGTATAGTCTAGGTCCTTTTTGGTGCCAAAAAATAATAAATCCATTTTGAAACCTCAGTCTGTAAGGTTAATGTTTGACTTTTATTACCATTAATATGATTCTTACCTCAACGATGTGTGGAAGCAGGACATCTTTTGACTTTGATTGATTTTTTTGAGGATTCTTAGACGATGAACATATATTTGAACTGCTTTAGAGAAACTAATAACCTCTAAAATTGCATCAAAATTTTAATTTGATTGTTTTCAAATCTTTTGGGGTTTGGTCATAATGTTACTTGTTTAACCTTGCATTTCAGACGATTATACAACTGCTATATGCTTTATTCTGAAAATGGTCATAGATTTTTAACGTAGAGGACAAAAAAATTCTCGAAGTCTAAGACACTTAAAAAATGTAAGTAGTATCTATATTGTTTCATGTCGGACACATAGTGGACATGTTAAAAACCTTCCAAAATTAATATTGTGTCTGTATTCTCGTATCGTATCCGTGCAGTATAATTTAATTTCCCTATCCACCCAACATCAGGGTCATTTTCTGTAAGTAAAGTAGATGAGGTTTTGGAGCCAAAATGAAACAAGGTGTTTGTAGAATAGATATTACACTTGGCTAAGCATGAAATGAACCTACACAATTCATGAGCCAAATATCCCAAACATGATTAGAAACATTCAATTGCTTCTAATTACGAAAGAACATGCTCGTGCATATGTTTCGATGTTTAATGTAGGGTCACCCACAAAGTCATTCAAGTAAAGAATATAGTATTATGTAACAAATCATTTCATTGTTTCAGTTGATTAAAAGATGAATAATTATGAAACATGATATATTCGGTCGAATATGAAAGATTCAGTGATTAAGTATAGGGAGAAGTAGAATATGGAGAAGTATTCTGTTAGGATGTTCCTAAACTGATACGAGAAATAATTAAAGCTAACTATAATTTACGATGTTCCTAATGCAATGTATTTGTCGCCATTCTTTTCAAATAAAAAATCAAAGCATGTATATTAATTAGGAGATCAGATGATTAGTAGGTGATCGATTGAGATGTCTAAGCCTCTCATACCAGCTATATATATAGTATTGCATCACATTTGTTGTAGTAGCTTAACATGCATAAAGAAAACCGTAAGGTACTAAAACTTATAAGATTATTTGTCAAAATATGCCGGCAAGTTGTTTAAGTAATATTTGCTAATTAATCATTAGAGATAGCTTATACCCGCTACTTTTTTTTATTCTTTTCAATTCAGGAGCCTAAACTAGAAGGATCTTCCCACTGTAAATAGCTAACTACATTGAGTAAATTAGTTATGCTAATTTTCTGACTGATCAAAAACTGCAATGTTCAACTGGAATACCAGTAGGACACAATGTAGGGGACAAAAACATTTTTAGATATATGTAGACTATAGTTACCTATGTTGCATGACTATATATGGACATGGATGTGGGTACGGACATGATACTGATAAAGTGTTGGTTTGTGTTTGATGTGATTGATATGTGAGACATTGAAGGAATTTTAATAAGTAAACAATAAAAATTCATTATTTCTATAAACAAACTATGTGACCAGTATGCTTATTTGCTTCATTTCTTATTCATTACACTTGAGGCCATAACTCAATAATCATCTGGTAAGCTATAATTTTTTTTATCCAAGAATCCATATATACTGTTTGAGTTGCAGCGACAGGCCTAGGAAGTACATACACTCTAAAATTGTTTCCGTGTTTGTGATGTGTGTAGGAACGAAGTCGTAAAGCAAAATACTCTAGAGGGGGGATGAATAAAGTAGGCAGCGGAATATTGCTAATTAAAACTTGTTAGCAGTTAGATCGCAGAAATAATAATAATCACAAAGTAATAACTGTAAAGAAAAGAGTGATCAGAAGGCAAACGCAAACACAGAGATTTATACTGGTTTCCCTCTTGTGAGGACTAGTCCAGTCGGAAGAACTCTAGCTTCCAGTTGAATCCACTATTGAAAAATCTCACAAGTTTTCATACGAAGTCCTTGCAACTTCTACAGACGCGAGCTTTGATACGAAGAACTCGACCAACTTCAGTTTTGAAGAGTCTTTCTTCAATCAAGCCTCCGATTACTGTAGAAAATAATTGTTGTGTGTTTTATTGATTGGTTACTCCACTATTTATAGGGAGTCTAGCTCCTCTTCATACTACATTTTCCAATGTGGGACTAAAGTCCCTTATTAGTTCTCAACACTCCCCCTGAAGATGGGCGATAGATATTAATCATTTCCATCTTGTTACATAGCTTCGACAGACTTAATGAACTAAGACCCTTAGTCAGACAGTCTGCCACTTGTTCTTCTGAGCGAACATGATCAATCTTCAGTATCCCTTGTTCCAGCTTCTATTTGATGAAGAATCGATCGATCTCGATGTGCTTCGTTCTGTCGTGCTGAACTGGATTGTTAGCAATACTTATTGCAGCTTGACTATCGCTCAGAAGACGTAACGGTGCTCCCTTGTCCAGCTTCAACTCTGTCAGCAACGCTTTCACCCACAGCAACTCCGACACTCCCAAAGCCATTGCTCTGTATTCTGCTTCAGCTGTAGACCGTGCTACCACTGACTGTTTCTTGCTTCTCCATGAGACCAAGTTTCCTCCTACAAAGACACAATATCCCGTGGTAGACCTTCTATCGTCTATACAGCTCGCCCAGTCTGCATCGCAGTATCCCTCAACTTCTATACTTCTATTCTTCTTGAACCATAGCCCTTTCCCCGACGTCCCTTTCAGATATCTCAAGATCTGAAACACTGTATCCATATGATCCATTCTTGGATCATGCATGTAGCGACTTACTACACTCACCGCAAATGAGATATCAGGGCGAGTGTGCCCCAGATAAATCAATCTCCCTATAAGTCGTTGATATCTTTCACGATCAACTGGCTCTCCTGCTTCTGCTCCCAACTTGCACTTTTGGTCAATTGGAGTGACTGCTGCTTTGCATCCCAGCATCCCTGTCTCCTTCAGCAGATCTAGTACGTATTTTCTCTGTGAGAGAACAATTCCTTGTTCGCTTTCACACACCTCGATACCTAGAAAGTACCTCATTGCTCCTAAATCCTTTACCTCAAACTCCTTCGCGAGTTTTGACTTCAGCTTAGCGATCTCGACTTCATCATTACCTGTGATTACTATATCATCCACGTATACAGCAAGTATAGTGATGTGGCCTCTTGCATGCTGAAGAAAGATCGTATGATCTGCATTTGCTTGATGGTATCCCATGCCTGTAACAGCCTTTCTGAATCTGTCAAATCAGGCTCGAGGAGATTGCTTGAGTCCATATAGCGACTTCTTTAGTTTGCACACTTTTCCATGTAACGTCCCTCCGTCTGATTCTGTAGCGTAGCACTCTGGCGGGAGTTCCATGTACACTTCTTCTTGTAGGTCCCCATGGAGATGGTTTACTTCCCCCATTAAATATGCTTTATGTTAAATATATTTTACTATAGTATCCCACCAATAATTGTTCTAATAGGCTCAACAATTTCCATGGTCAGGGACATTAAACTCTCTTGAGATCCCTTTGAAACTATTTCCCCCTCCCAACTCAGTGGTTCTTTGCTATTCTTAGTATTTCCTTATTGACTTTTATGTCGCATAGGCCTTTTCTAATTGATGTGGATTACTTTATGAATGCCAAGCAAACAATAGCAACAATTTAAGTAGTTGCAGTGGATATTGATACAGATAAGGCAGAGATGAATACTGTTCCAGACTTCCATTCTAGATACTGATCGGATTATTACGGTTAAGTATTAATACAAGTAGATACAATGAAAAATTAAGTTCAAATCTAGGTTTGAAGGGTTTGGTTTTTTGTGGTACTGTACAGATTGCTAAATGTTTGGATGTCGAATATCCATATTTGTTAAAAAAAAAATGGATACATAATGGATTATTCGTAGACTGTAGTACATCCCTTACTACAGCCCATACATATGGGAAAACTCTTGAAAATCTACATAGATATGGAATGTCTTCCTTTTATATTGGCCAAAAGGGCTTGTTTGAAGTTGGAACCACTTATGCATGTACCTACTAGGCCAAATAATGAAGAACTGTGGCTTCCAGTGCAATATACATAGTATTATTTTTTGTTCTCTAAGCTTCTGCATTTTTATATCTAAATATATTTACTTGATGCATCAACATAATTTTCTTATTCTAATTCTATAGCATCTCATGTATAAGCATGAATCCACTGATTCCAGGTAAGAAATGCTTAAACTTTTTTTTTTGGGGTGTGGACGGGAATAATTTTTTTTTTGTAGGGTGTCAAGTTAATGTGTCAAAATTTAGGATATTTAGTTGAAAAATTAGAATAGTTGAAAATATCAAGTTAAGATTAAGCCTAGAATAAAACTCTAGCTCTACAAACCTCCAGAATTCATGAAAGTTTCTGCCAATATTTTCGTAGTGTAGCGTGTGGTCTTTTCTGTGATGGGATTACTAGAAGGTTCTAGTCTCCTAGTAAGAATTTCTTTTTCCTATGGCCCCTGTTAGTTGACAAGTTTCTTAATGGTTTTTTCTAAGGGCACCACCATTTTTACTTGGGGGCAGCCCAAAAATTTTTGGAAATATTACAAGTTTGTCATAGATTTTTTTTTACTTGGGGGCAGCCCAAGCTTTGGTATAAAAGCCAACTTTTCTTTCCTTTTTTTCTCTCTCCTTCCTCTACACTTTTCTTCTCTCCCTCAACCCTTTTCTTCTCTTCCTCTCCATTTTAGGTTAGAACAAAACCTAACCAAAAAAATTTTCCAACATAAATTTTGGAAAGATTGTTGCTGTGACAGCAAGTTTGGAAGAGAGAGGTTGTTAGAAGGTTGTAAGCATTTGGTAGTAGACTTCGCATTTTTCTAGTTATCAAACAATATGATATTTGGATCGAATGACCAGCAACCAGACAGTATCGAGAAAAAAAAAGTAGAGAACAAGAAAGAAAAAATAAGAAGGAAAATCACTTTGGACACGAGCATGGATTGCTTTAGTAGATAGATCTTCAATGTAATAGTTCCACTGAAGGACTATTTTGCTGTTGTTGCTTCATTCTTCACATCACTATTCTTCTCCGCTTCAGCACCCAGGACTGTCAGGGATAGGACTGTCAGAGACCTGGCAGTCCTACACTTAAGTAGGACTGCCAGGACCCTGACAGTCCTACACTTAAGTTGGACTGTCAGGACCCTGACAGTCCTAATTAAAACTTGCTGTGACAGGATTGAATTCTTTGATAGTTGACTGCTTGTTCATGTGGAAATCGATAATGTGTTGATTATGTAGTTAATATAGGTTGATTGCCATTTAACTTGGTTCTGATCAACTGGAGGTTCTTTATTTACTATAGGTCAAAAATAACATTTATTGATCATAAAAACAGATGACAGGCCTTAATAAAATGGATGATTCGAAAGCACTGGTCTCAATGAACAACATGAAACACGGCGCAGGAAAATATATGCGGCTAAAGCATTAGAAAGAAGTATTGTGGATTCAAGAGGAATTAATCAGGAAGACATTTACTGGGAAATATTACTACACTGAGACCCGTGAGTACCAAAAAGTTCCTCTGCAGATGGTAAGACAAAAGAGAATATTGATAATTCAGGATTGCCAGACTGTCAGGAGTAGGACTGCCAGGACCCTGGCAGTCCTAAATGAAACTTGCTGTCAATCCTAAATGAAACTTGCTGACAGCAAGTTTCATTTAGGACTGCCAGGGTCCTGGCAGTCCTACTTAAGTGTAGGACTGCCAGGTCTCTGGCAGTCCTACTTAAGAGCTCTGGGATGGTGAGATTTGAGCAGCAAAAAAATTTCTGTCCTCAGCAAGTTTCATTTAGGAATGCCAGGGTCCTGACAGTCCTACTTAAGTGTAGGACTGGCAGTCCTACTTAAGAGCTCTGGGATGGTGAGATTTGAGCAGCAAGAAAATTTCTGTCCTCTGGCATCTTGAGAATGGTTGAAGTCCATGCTATTTTTACTTCATCTAGCTTTGTTGAAGCATTCGAACAGTAGGAACAAATTTTGTTTGTCCTGGACGTTCTTAGAAGTATTCCTGAGAAGTAACTCCCTTGCCATTTTATTTTAATTCACCTAACTCATTTTCAATGTTCCACAAGTGGTTACATTATAAAACTTATATATGCTCTACCACTTTCAACTAGAAGCTTGAGCTCCCCGTGAAATCTGAAGTCGGGTTAATAAGATACATTAGGACTGCCAGGCCTGTGGCAGTCCTAATGTAAAGTAGGACTGTCACAGTCCCTGCAGTCCTCACAAGAGGACTGCAGGGACTGTGGCAGTCCTACTTTACATTAGGACTGCCACAGCCTGACAGTCCTACTGTACTCAAACCCGACTGTATCAGCCGAACGGCCAAAACGAGATGCTCGTTTGTCGTCTTCTAGGGTTAGGGTTTCAAGAAAAAATGTGGGTTTGTCGTGTTCGAAAGTTCTTTCATGAACCCTAAAGAGATTCTAAACCTAATTTATCAAAACTATTTAGAGAATTAAAATTATTATAAGGTTTTGAATAGAATGTAGAAAATTCTTGAAAAAATTAGGGAAGAACGTTCCTAGATTCCGGTTGCTTCGACTTGCGTGTCATCTCTTCGAATCTAGGAATGTTGTTGAAGAAATTTTGGTGGAGGAATTGGGAGTTGAGTGGTGGAGGAGAAGAAAGTAGGGTTTTGGGAGAAGGAGAGGGAGAGTTATCTTTTTTTCTTTTGGTGGAGAAAGAGTGTAGAATGGGTTATGGAAAGGAATGAAGGGTTTGGGGGGTTGGGCTGCCCCTAGCAAAATGTGGGTGCCCCCTAGCAAAATCTCCACCTTCTTGGGCTGCCCCCAAGTAAGGGTTGTCCCCTAGCAAAAATGGTGGTGCCCTTAGAAAAAACCTTTCTTAATTTCTAACGAGAAACTCCCAACTCGTGTTTACAGCTACTACGAGCACAAGGGTTGGGAATAATGACATTCAATCTCCTAGGCACCCGTATATAGATGATAGACCCAAATCTGGAAATTTACGTCCAGGAGGAGAAAAAAATTGGTAACGTTTATTTCACATGAACAAAGAACAAAAGTTCTGAGACTAGTAAGTGCAATCCCAAGTGGAGTTGGGTTTAAGAGTACATTAATGTGAACGGAGTCGTGAAACATGTCGGTCAGCAACACTACTTGCAGCAGTTTAAGCTAAAAAGAAGGTAACAAACTCCACAATTCTTGTAGCCATTGAAACAAGAACATTAAGCTTCCAACATCTAGTACAGCTTCACTAATATAACTTTCAAGGAGCCATATTCTTAAAATTAAATGAAGTTTTCTAAAGCGTGTGGGACGCCTGCCTAGTGCCACTTCTTCCAAAAAATGAACCATGACGAAAAATTCAAAATTCCCCTCCAAAACTAAAATACTTCGTCGCCCTTGTTTATGTAAATATAGTAAAGAGCAGACACATATTCGACCAGCAGGAGACGAAACTTACTTTCTATTGAAACATTTGTGCTGCTATACAATTTCTTCTCCATCTTTTCCAAGTTGGAACTTATTAGTAGGTCGAACCACTTTCAATATTGGTAGAAAAATTATACAGGTGTCTTGATATTCAAATTGTACAAGTGAATTCCCTCGTCACATTCATCTTCTTTGGAAGTTGAGGAATTTGATGGCCAGAGCAAAAACCAAGGCGAAGATCACACAGAAGCCAACTACCATGAGGCCAGCAACACCCAAGAAATCGTGCCTGAAACCAAACTGGTCCTCTAGAAATACACTGATGCTTTTCAAGTGAGTGCCATCTGAAAGAAGCATGGGCTCGTGGATGTCCCCAAATTGGGAAGTCAGAAGCCCATTTAGGCTCCAAGCTACTGGGTTGGCCCAATAGTACCATCTCCACCATCTAGGAATTCTCTGCAAAGTGAATAAGAAACATTCTATCAATTCCCATGCAAGAAATATTCATCTCCAAAGTCAATAATAGTTACAAAAGTAGGCCTGTATGGTCGTGTGTTTGTAATCGTCAAGCGGCCCATCTAACATAATCAATGTTGCTTGGATCATATATGAAAAGAGCCGGCATCAGCAATAGAGACAGCATCAGCAATAACAAAATGATGCTCGCAATATTTTTTAGTCTTCCAAGTAATATGATAAGGAAGCACAATGGTAAAAAAACAAGTGTTACTCAGAAGAAATGACTGCAAAACAAGTTAAGTAGCTTTAGTGATACTATCCTTCTTAGTCTTTTGTGACTTATGACAATCTATTCACAAATTTTAACATGATATTATATGCATGACCACAAATTTTCTCTCAACCCTAGACCGCACCTCAACCCTGGCCATTGTCTGCCTCACCCCACCCCAATCCGTACCCGATAAAGGCCGTTGCCATACTCACTCTCCTACCTAACTGTAACACGTCCTCGGCCAGCCTATCTGTCCATCATGTCACTACCAAACCTAAACCGAACCCCACCCAAATCTCACATGGATCTGAGACTACATATTTCTGTCCTCCTTCTCTACCACCTAGGACTCTCATTGCCTCTTAGCTTCCAAAGACAATCTGCAAATGGAGTCGACCTCGAAACCAATCTCCCACTATTGAGCACAAATGCCTTAACTAGAGGGAAAATTGGAATTGTAACCATAGTTGTAGCAAAGTGATTCGGGTCTGAGGGTTGAGGATCAACAGGGACGTAGGTCTACTTTTTGAGTTGGAGGGAGTAATAGGTTGGCTGACTTGTTGCAAAACACTATCACCAATAAGGGTTGACATATTGCTGTAGGAATACTAATAGGATATATGATATATATTTTATTGCGATTTGTCTAAGAAATTATGTTGGATTTTAAAATATTTATATGGGGACGGATCAAATAACAAAACTTTTATATATATATTTTTTTTGGAAAAAACTTTTATATATATATATATATATATATATAAAATGGATGTGGTTCTCGAGTGCGGGAGCGGGAGCGACCGAGCGGCTAGGGTTCCTCCCCCGCGGCCACCAGATCCCCTCGCCGGCGGGGGGAGGAAGGCCGGGAAGAGGGGGGGGGGGGGGGGGGGGGGGCGGCCAGCCCCCCTAGGTCGGCGACGACGCCCCCCCAGGCGGAGGGGGGGGGGGGGGCGAGTTCGTTGGTGGGTGGGGGGGGGGTCGGGCTGACCCCCCGGATCTGATGCGAGCGGCGGCGCCACCCCCAGGCG
Source organism: Iris pallida (assembly GCA_029216955.1). Classification (NCBI taxonomy): domain Eukaryota; kingdom Viridiplantae; phylum Streptophyta; class Magnoliopsida; order Asparagales; family Iridaceae; genus Iris; species Iris pallida. Next base: position 43,831 of record JANAVB010035119.1, read on the forward strand.
GTGGGGGGGGGGGGGCTGGAGCGAAGGTGGGGGGGTCGGGCGGACCCCCCCGGATCTACTGCGAGCGGCGGCACCCCCCCAAGCGGTGGGGGGGGGGGCGGGAGCGAAGGTGGGAGGGGTCGGGCGGACCCCCCGGATCTGCTGCGAGCGACGGCGTCCCCCCAGACGGTAGGGGGGGGGGGAACGGGAGCGGCAATGGGGGGGTCGGGCGGACCCCCTACGGCAGTGGGGGGGTCGGTTCCGGACGGGGATCGGATCCTGCGGGGTGTCTCCAACGCTCCTAATTTCGAATTCGTAGCAGGATCTGGATCTCAGGGGGGCCAGATGGAGGGAGGAGAATGGATGACGGTTACGCGTCGTCGCATGGCGAAGACCGGAAAAAAGGCAGGAGGAGGATAGGGCCATGTTAGGGATCTCCATCCTGCTGACAAACGACTGGGCGGGTCAGGGGCGCGGCCATCGGTCCGTGGTCCTGTGGTGTCTGCTGGGAGATCGGTGGACTGGCGGCCCAAGGCGACCGTGGCGGATAAGGGGAAGAGCAAGGTGGTGGATCTAGGCGATCAGGGGTCTGGGTCTCCCCTCCCGGAGGTTGTTCCCAGGCCACATGGGACGACTACTCGGCCGGCTGGAAGGTCCTGGGCAGATATTTGCAAACCTGTGGGACCGAAAAGTCCCACATCGATGGAGTACGTGCCGCCGATTAAGGCAGAGAGGGATTTCCGGGCCTCGTTCCCTGCGGAGGAGATAGAGAAGGTGACTGCATACTGGGAGAATACCCTGGTTTTGTATGTCCTAGGCAACAAGCCTTTCTACGGACAGATCCGGGGTTATGCAGCACGTGTCTGGCAGCCTAAGGGCAGTATGGAGTTCTTTGCTCGCGAGAACGGCTTCTACTATGTGAAGTTTGGGCTTACGGAGGATGTCGCAAGGATCCTGCAAGGCGGCCCTTGGACGTTCGACGGCAGGCTCATCATTCTGAAGGAATGGACTCCAGAACTTAGATGTGAGAGGGAAGTCCTGAATGTCATCCCTGTATGGATTCACTTCCCTGAGTTCCCTGTCCGGTTCTGGAGTATTCCATTGCTGATGCGTCTGGCGAGCTTGGTGGGCACCCCGATCAAGGCGGATGAAGGTACTGTCTTCCGTTCGATGTTGATGTATGCCAGAATTTTTGTGGAGATTCGGACTGGGGAGGAGTTGCCGAAGGTGGTGGAATATGAAATTCCTTCTGAAGAGGTGCTAACCCAGAAGGTGGAATACGAATGGATCCCACCTACTTGTTCAAGATGTACTTGTTTCAGACATCTGGCCAGTGCTTGTTCGTCAGTAGGCTCCCCGGTGGAGCCTCATATTCCCTTTAGTGAGGTTCCAGATTCACCCAGTTACATGGATTCCAGAGATGACAGTGGAGAGGAGGTTTTGGCGGGAGGGACTACTCCAGTGAGTGATGGCGGAATGAGCCTCATTGTTTCTACCCAGCTAGCTCCCATGAGTGGGGCTTTGATCTCCGGCCCGGGACAGAGGGGTATGATTACCAGAGGCATGGTGGCGTCGGGGAGAGGAGCGAGAGGGTGGTGGATCGGCTGAGGGGCATGTTTACTGTAGGAAGAGACGTGTTGTTGGTCCACTGAGTGACGGTCCCTCCAGGGAGGGGGGCATCCTTCTACAAGGGAGGAGGCGGTGTGCGATGGTGCTCTCTCAGGTCGTTCCCCAGCAGGCCATCCCGACTGGGATGGAGGAGGATCTATCAGCGTCGGATGCGGTACTTTCTCCAGGTGCCAATTCGGATGTTTCCCAGGGGATCCATCCCCTTATTAATTAATGGCTATCATCGTCTGGAATATGAGGGAGGCGTGTTCGCTAGGGAGGTGGAGAGAGATTTGTAGGATTCTTCACAGAGAGAAGTGCGACATCTCTGTACTGTTAGAATCGAAGATCAAAGGTGAAAAGACCCTTGCTCGTCGGACCCCACCTCATTGGGCCCAACTACACAACCTGGCTCTCTGTGACTTGGCCAGGATTTGGGTCAGATGGAACTCGAAGAGCTGGGAAGGGGACTTGATCTTGATGACGGAGCAGTTGATTTTGAGGGGCTGGTCACCCCTCCGGTAGGCATATCCTCCATAATATAGAGTTTGATGTTAATGTAATGGGGAGCTGAAGAGTGGGAGTCCCACTATGATTGTATGTTGTATGATTATTGCATTGCTTTTGAAATAAAATTTACCATTTTTTCCCAAAAAAAAAAATATATACATTGAACCAACATAATTTCATAGCTACCCTATAATTCTCTATGTATGCTGATTAGAATTTATATAGATTAAAAGAGATGCACGAAATTTAAAAATAAAAATAAAATAAATATTAAGGTGTATTTTATTTTATTTTTATTTTTTATGCTAATATTTGATAGCTTTTTGTTAATATTTATCTTTTACCTATAATTCTCTATGTATGATGATTAGAATTTATATAGATTAAAAGAGAAGCACGAATTTTTTTGTTCAATCTTTGTCGACCCTTAATATTTTACTGACGCCCAAAAAATTTGTGTTAATATTTTTTGTTCAATTTTTTTGTTCAATCTTTCGCTTCTACCAACCCAATTGACGCCCAAAACCTTAGTTGTAGCCATGGCCACCCTAATCCAACACCTTGAACTAAATGCTTCGCACCTTGCCCTGTATCCAAATTCGTACACTGTCCCGATCCAACTAGAAGTCTAAAACCAACTCCGACTCAGATTCACTCAAATTTATTCGTTTCGTTATCTGATTGGATATCAATTTCCTCTTCCACTTAATATTAGGATCTTCAACTGATCTACTATAGGGGTGAGCATTATTCGGTTTTAGACCGAAAAAACGAACCTTCGGTTCGGTTAAAAAAAAAGGATTCGGTTTCGGTTTTGAAAATACTAAAATTTCTTACTCGGCTTCTGTTTCGGTTTTGGATTTCGGTCCAAAACCGAAAACCGAATGAGAGACTTAAAATTTTGTATATTTTGAAAACAACAATTCTTTGTATATGTTTTGAAGCTCAACATTATTTATTTAACAACTAGTCCAATTTTGTACGCAACTTAGAAATATAACAAAAATGTGTATAAATATTACTATTTTTAATATAATTTAATAACGATCCCAACTTGGGCACGACCCATTAAACAATAGAAATATTTCAACCGGAGAAACCGAATAAACATAATTGTTATTCGGTTCGGTTCGGTTTCGGCTAATTCGATTCGGTTTTGTTTTGGTTTTTTAGAATTTTGGTTTATTCGGTTAAGACTATTTCAGTTCGGTTTAAACCGAATAAATCGAACGTTCACCCCTAATCTACTATCTAATCGTGAGTTGAACTCTTTTTCGACTAAACCCTTACTTTCTTGAAAATCAGAAATATCCTTTTCAAGTTTAAATTTGTTCACCTGGAATATTATCTCTTCCATTTTCTACTTCTTTTGTTTTAGTCTTTATTTAATTTCGATTTTATTTCCCCTTCTTTTTATTCCCTTCCCTCATTCCTTATGTCCCACAGGTTTGTTGATCCCTTAGAATCGGATCCATTTTTCTCCTCGAGTAAGGGGTACGAAATTAACCATATTGATTTTTCGATCAAAAATATTATGTGAAATCTTATGTTTTTCTCCCATTTGATGATTGGATACCTGACCTTTGCACCAGTCTACTCTTATGCTTGTTTTAGTTCTCTTTTTTGCTTCCATTCACCTGCACTTCTCCATGGCCATTACAAACTCTCTTCAACACCTTGATGTGTGAAACATTAGGGTTGCAACTACAATGTCTGGGCATTCACCTATAAGTATCACCTCCGTCGTCGGGGTCTATGGTGTCATGTTGATCTGCATTACAACCCATTTGATCATTCGATGATGATGCCACGTACCAGCACCTCCTGATGTGTGGGACACAGATGAGGATCAGACCAAGGACCCGACTATTCAGTCTGTTTCTTCTAGAATAAGTGGTCCAGCTGGTACAGTTCAATTATGTCATGGACTTGGAACTATCATGAGAGGTTCTACACTCAAGCTGATGATGCCCACGAGTATAACCTCCTCCAGCAGGAGGCCTCTGGCCTGCAAGGTGATTGTTCTATTCACAAGTTCGTTTTCTACATGCTTGATTTCTAGGACCAGTTAACCTCGATAAAGCCACATCTCCCAATGTAACTTGTGTTAAGAATTTGAGCGTTATCATATCTTAATGGTGCTTCAGTTTCTTATGCATCTCCATTCGGAACTGAAGACATGTTAGGCTATTGAAACAATGTTCCACTGAACCTTCTCTTTATGTGGCCATAAACAATCTTGTACCCAAGGAGATTCACAAATGGTTCATGTTTGGCACTGGCGCCTCGACCATCTCTCCTTGTTTCACTTGTATTCGTTGTCTAGCTTTGACCTTGGAGATTCAAAATCCATAAATACTTGTATTGAGTAAAAGTTGGCAAAACACTTGGCAAATCCCTTTCCTTGTATTGAGTTTTGTTGTTCCTTGAACTTAGTGTAATCTGATGTAGGGGTCCTTCCCATCAAAAGAGACAACCGAGATTATGTTAGCGTTACTAAGATCCGCACTTGATAAGTTTGAAGTATTTTCTAAATATAATAAATTTACTAAAATGGTCAAGGTTCTTTCAAAAAAGCAAGATTTTTCGGTCAGATTCAAGAGGAATATACTTCACATTAGTTTCACAATTTTCTTCTCTTACGGGACCTTGACTAGGTTCTCGTGCCCCCATGCTCATCAGTAGAACATCACTGAGATACGTCATCAACATATACCTAAGACCACCATCTCTCTTCTTCTTTCAGCTTATGTTCCTGTTCAGTTTTGGGTTGAAGTCATTCTCACGAGTGTTTTTCTGAATTAAATGTATTCCCTCTTCATTCTTGGTGGTGTTTACCTGTTGGTGTTTTATTCTATGAGTTGTGTGTTCACAACACTCTATTGTTAAAAGATAGTCCCACATCGGAAAATCACACCAATATGTATCTCTATATATTACTTATGAAGGAATAGAGAGATGCACATGGGTTGAGGCCCAATGGAGGGTGCCATGTGGGAGGATTTTACATAGAGGTGAGAATAAGAAACCAACTTTTGGCCAAATGAAAATAGATTTAAATCTATTGGAGCTAAGCCCCGAAGGGGCTTAGCGACTCGGACTCGGACTCGGGCTCGGGCTCGGGCTTGGGCTAATGGGCTTTTGAGGCTTATTGTGGCTTTTTGATGGCACTTAGCACGACAGCTCGTCGCAAGGCGCATTGTGCGCTTTAGTTGCGCTCGTGCGCGAGCCTCTGCGCGGCCCTGCGTGGCGTGCGAGGCGTACGGAGCGTACGGGTCGAGCGGGTCGAGTGGGCCGTTCAAATTATATAACGTCCGCGGGTCTTGTGGGCTCAGATCCGGAAATGGCTCAGATCCAGAAAATCCGGATCTGGCATTAATCCAGGACGTGCGTTCAGAATTTAAAAAGCCCACCTCGTGCCTATAATATCAGCAGCATCTCCTCTCTCCAGGGTTACAGAAAATAATCAGAGAATTTCCAGAGAGAGAAGTGCTGCTGCTATTCCGAGGAGTCGTCGACATTTTTGGCCAGCGTTCTAAAGTTCTCTTCGAACTTGCTGGTTCCTGGAGGCTTGTCCGTAAGGCGGATATAGCTTTGAGCGCCGGTGATCTTTCACCCCAGCAGGCTTTTTTCTTCCTCTGTTGCCTTCGAGAATACCGTCGCTTCTCTTTAGAAGTTATACGGTTCTGTTGCCTTCGAGAAATATTACGAAATAATCTTTTTAGATTCTCGTAATACAACATCACCTTCTTTAGGGTGTTGTTGCTGGAAACATTGTCTTTACAATAGTTTCTGAAATCGTGTTTTTCCATCGATTGTTCGCCAAGGGACTAACAATCTCAAAGCTATATCGAAAAGATGGATAACTCACGTGCATCGCTCGTCAATACCGACTTTAACAAGTTGGAGAAATTTGACGACGAACATTTCCAAATCTGGAAACGGAAAGTAACATTAAACATTCAACTCGTGGAAGTTGATCACGTGCTGAATGAGGAAGAACCGGTCGTTCCAACAACCGGAACCGCAGAAGTTATTGCCGCTGCTAAGTCCAAGCAGGCAAAATGGATTAGAGAAAACAATATCTGTAAACTGTTGATTCTTAATAGCATGGAAGACTCTCTGGCAGAGTCTTATTCCAAGAAGAATTCTGCCAAAGAGATTTGGGACTCCTTGGGGAAATTGTACGAAGATGACGAGAATCGGTCCAAGATCTTCTTGGTTGAAAGATACCACAAGTGGACCTTCGAAGATGAGAAGGCTATGCTGCCCCAAGTAAAGGAGTTTCTGAAGCTGCGCCAAAAATTAGATGACGAGAAGATGCCTCTTGTCGACAAGTTTGTCGTTGGAGGAATCGTCTCTAAACTTCCTGCGGGGTGGAGCAACTTCTATGCAAGGATGCACCGCAAGAAGCTGGACATATGTATGGAAGATCTCCTGCAAGAGATCCATGTTGAGGACGAGATGCGCTCTCAACAGAAGATGGATTCTCTGTCCAAACAACTGGCGAAAGGAAATCTGGTCCAAACCAGAGAGTACAAGGGGAAGCAGGCGGCTTCTCCTCATAAGAAGAAGAAGGACTTCACTAATCTGAAAGTAAAGAGTCCTTCATTCAAGAATCAGAAATCCAAGTCCCATGTGACTTGTTTCAAATGTGGCAAGAAGGGCCACTACAAAAGTGACTGCAAGGACCCAGAAAAAGGTGAGCCTAGTAAGGTTTCTTTGGTTACTAATCTGGTTGCAATGATAGCACAGGTTGCAAATGCAGGGAGTTGACTCGGACTGGTGGATAGACACTGGTGCGACATGTCATGTCTGCTCAGACAAGGAATGGTTCGAGTCATATGAGCCAACTTCCGAGAAAGTCTTAATGGCAAACCAGGCACAAGCTGAAGTACTAGGGATCGGGACGGTGGAGCTGAAACTCACATCGGGGAACACTCTGACGCTTCAAGGAGTGAAGCATGTTCCTGCAATTGCTAAGAACCTGATCTCTGGGAGCCTGCTTTGTAACGCAGGCTTGAGGATGGACATCAATGCTGGCCAGATGGTGATGTCCAAGAAGGGTACATTCTTCGGAAAAGCTTTCCAGACTGAAGGAATGTACAAAATTCAGCTTGTTGTAACCCAGAAAAATGATATTAATGCTATTTCTACTTTGAACTATTCTTTTGAGTTGTGGCATAATAGGCTAGGACATGTTCATTGTAAAAGAATTAACAAAATGTCTAGCCTAGGACTTATCTCCAAGTGTGGGGGTAAGGTAGAGAAATGTGAAGTGTGTGCTCAGACGAAGATCACAAGGAAACCCTTTCACAGGGTCCATCGAAGCACAGATCTTCTGGAGTTGGTTCACTTCAAGCAATTCTCTACAAAAGCCGGGATGAAGTATTTTATTACTTTCATCGACGACTTCTCAAAGTATGCTTTTGTCTACTTGCTCAAGTCTAAAGACGAAGCATTCGAGAAGTTCAAGGAGTTCAGGGCCGAGGCTGAACGGCAAACTGGACAATAACTCAAAAGGCTAAGGAGTGATCGAGGCGGGGAGTATCGGTCTCATGATTTCTCATCATTCTGTAAAGAACATGGAATCATAAATGAGACGACGGCTCCGTACTCTCCTCAATCCAACGGAGTAGCAGAAAGGAAGAACAGAACGTTGACAGAGATGATGAACTCTATGCTGTTGACTGCGGGTCTTCCAAAGAGCTTCTGGGGAGAAGCTGCATTAACGGCTACTTTCATTCTCAATAGAGTACCGTATGCAACTTCGGATATAATCCCTCATGAACTCTGGTTCAAAGTTAGACCTAACTTGAATGTCATTCGAGTGTGGGGGTGTCTGACTTATGTGAAGCTCCCAGATCTGAAGATTCAGAAGCTGGGGACTAGGACTACTAAGGCTATCTTCTTGGGTTATGCCGAGAAGAGTGACGCTCGGAGATTCCTTGATATAGAATCAAATCATATCATTGAATCTCGCGATGCTGAATATTTTGAAGACAAGTTTGCAAGGCACAAAAATATTGTTCTCGCGGATCTTCCGAAGAATGATGAGAGTGCAAAGCAGACAGAAGTTCTTATCGAACCAGTAGTCCAAGAAGAAGCTATTGTCGAAGAGATACCAGTTGAACCAGAACTCGCTGAGCCGTCAACTAAGCGAGTAAGGAGGCCGAAAGACTTCGGAGATGACTTCGTCACCTATCATGTGGAAGCAGATCCGCTTACCTATGATGAGGCGATGAAGACCAGAGATGTTGTATTCTGGAAGGAGGCGATAGACAACGAGATTGACTCAATCACCTCCAACAACACATGGGTGTTAGTTGACCTGCCAGAAGGAGCAAGACCCATCGGATGCAAATGGATCTTCAAGAAGAAGATGAAAGCAGATGGAACCATTGACAAGTTCAAGGCCAGGCTAGTGGCCAAGGGGTTTGCTCAGAAGCAGGGGATCGACTACTTTGACACTTATGATCCAGTAGCTCGGATGACAACCATCAGATTGTTAATTGCTCTAGCAGCAATACACAAGCTGGTGATACATCAGATGGATGTGAAAACGGCATTCCTTAATGGCGAGCTGACCGAAGAGATCTACATGCAACAACCAGAAGGTTTTGTCGTCAGAGGTCTGGAAGACAAAGTCTGCAAGTATGAAGTCTCTGTATGGTTTGAAACAAGCTCCCAAAATGTGGCATGAGAAGTTTGACAAAGTGATAAGGTCAAATGGCTATAGGGTCAGTGAAACAGACAAGTGTGTCTATACGAAGTTTGCTGACGGAAGAGGAGTAATCGTTTGTCTTTACGTGGACGACATGCTAATCCTAGGTACGGATTTAGACTGCGTCACAGAGACAAAGAAATTCCTCTCGACCAAGTTCAGTATAAAGGACTTGGGGGATGCCGACGTAATCTTGGGGCTCAAGATCATCCGGACAGGTACTGGAATAGCGCTGTCACAATCTCATTATATTGAGAAGATGCTCACTCGCTACGGGTATCAAGATCTTCCTATAATTGATACACCGTACCGGAGTGATCAGAAGCTGGAGCCAAATTCGAAGGAAAGCGTCAGGCAGTTGGAGTACGCTAGCGTCATCGGAAGCTTGATGTACGCTACTACTGCCACAAGGCCTGACATAGCTTTTGCGGTGGGAATGCTGAGTCGGTTCACTAGCAACCCAGGCGTTGAGCACTGGAACGCTGTGAAGCGTGTTATGAGATATCTAAAAAAGACTCAGACATTTGCACTATACTACAGCGGAGATCCGTCAGTAGTGGAAGGCTTCAGTGATGCTAGCTGGTGTTCAGAGGTGGAGAGCGAGTATTCGACAGGTGGATTCATATTCGCTTTGGGCGGAGCTGCTATATCGTGGAAATCGAAGAAGCAGACAATGTTATCTCGCTCCTCCATGGAATCTGAATTCTTTGCATTGGATGCTGCTGCAGATGAAGCAGAGTGGCTTCGGGAGCTCATGTATGATCTTCCAGTGGTTGGAGCTCAGATACCGGCAATCCCAATATACTGTGACAACCAGGCGGCAGCAGCAGTAGCATCAAATGAACTCTTTAACGGAAAGAAGAGGACTGTGCGGTTAAAGCACAGAGCAGTGAACCATCTCATCAAACGAGGCGTCATTGCAGTGATCGATGTTCGGAGTCAGGAGAACCTGGCGGATCCGTTCACGAAAGGCCTCAAACGACAGCTGGTCGAGGACACAGCAAGGAAGATGGGTTTGAAGGCATTCTAATATTGTGTCATTATAATCCTATCAATAAATTTTATGTTATTGGTTCAAAGAGAAATCTACCAGATATCTAATTTTTTGATTCAAGGGAGGACTATTGACTGGAAAAATATTAGTTAACAGTGGGTACTTGTTCTGCGGAACATGTAAGGGTTTCGGACCCAGAACCACTGTTGTCTACTATGAATTTTCTACGAAAAATTGATCCTGTAGGAAGGATGGCATAATGCCTTAATGAGTTCTCAGACTGAGTGAAGGTCTGTTATGCTTTACAGGAAGCATGGTGGCGCAACAACCACAAAGGAGTGTCCATGCTACAGTGGGGTGACTCCACCATGAGGTTCCCAGGTAGGGGTAATGCCTCGGCTTTGTTAGCCAAGTCACAGGCGGCGTAGCACCGCATATAGGCAGGTAGCCTAATGTTGCATAATCATAAAGAGGTGTAGACAGCACTACAAAGAGGACAGTATCCTCATGTTACAGTGGCATGACACCACGAAGAGGTATCAGGAAGGGTAAATCCTCGGCTTTGCAAGCCATGTCATAGCAGCGTAACACCGCACGGAAGCGCAAGGCTTCATGCTGAGTAGTTTGGCACTACAAAGAGGATTGTGACCTCATGCTACAGTAGTATGACACTACGATGAGGTACCCAGGTGGGGTAAAGCCTCGGCGTTGAGCCATGTCATAGCGGCGTAGCACCGCAAAGGAGCGCAATGCTTCATGCCATGACTCTTTATAAAGAACTCACCTATAATGTATGGAAAGAGAAATAGGCCGTCTCTTGAGGGTAAATTTGTAGACGCCCAAAATACATACATTGAAATCCAGGCTGGCACAAGGCCTTTAATGTGCAGCCAGAAGCACAGATAACTACATTATGTGAGTGGGAAAAATTACAGCTGTGGTACAGAATTCAAGGCGTAGTCCATTCTTGTATCATACTGTTGTTCAACCCATGCGGGAAGATTCAAGTCGTCAGCGACATCTATCCTAATGCATAATGGACAGTTATTATGTGGAACGCTTAACTCATATATATAGAGATATGTGGGGGATTGTTGGTGTTTTATTCTATGAGTTGTGTGTTCACAACACTCTATTGTTAAAAGATAGTCCCACATCGGAAAATCACACCAATATGTATCTCTATATATTACTTATGAAGGAATAGAGAGATGCACATGGGTTGAGGCCCAATGGAGGGTGCCATGTGGGAGGATTTTACATAGAGGTGAGAATAAGAAACCAACTTTTGGCCAAATGAAAATAGATTTAAATCTATTGGAGCTAAGCCCCGAAGGGGCTTAGCGACTCGGACTCGGACTCGGACTCGGACTCGGGCTCGGACTCGGGCTTGGGCTTGGGCTAATGGGCTTTTGAGGCTTATTGTGGCTTTTTGATGGCACTTTGCACTTAGCACGACAGCTCGTCGCAAGGCGCATTGTGCGCTTTAGTTGCGCTCGTGCGCGAGCCTCTGCGCGGCCCTGCGTGGCGTGCGAGGCGTACGGAGCGTACGGAGCGTACGGGTCGTACGGGTCGAGCGGGTCGAGCGGGTCGAGTGGGCCGTTCAAATTATGTAACGTCCGCAGGTCTTGTGGGCTCAGATCCGGAAATGGCTCAGATCCAGAAAATCTGGATCTGGCATTAATCCAGGGCGTGCGTTCAGAATTTAAAAAGCCCACCTCGTGCCTATAATATCAGCAGCATCTCCTCTCTCCAGGGTTACAGAAAATAATCAGAGAATTTCCAGAGAGAGAGAGAAGTGCTGCTGCTATTCTGAGGAGTCGTCGACATTTTTGGCCAGCGTTCTAAAGTTCTCTTCGAACTTGCTGGTTCCTGGAGGCTTGTCCGTAAGGCGGATATAGCTTTGAGCGCCGGTGATCTTTCACCCCAGCAGGCTTTCTTCTTCCTCTGTTGCCTTCGAGAATACCGTCGCTTCTCTTTAGAAGTTATACGGTTCTGTTGCCTTCGAGAAATATTACGAAATAATCTTTTTAGATTCTCGTAATACAACATCACCTTCTTTAGGGTGTTGTTGCTGGAAACATTGTCTTTACAATAGTTTCTGAAATCGTGTTTTTCCATCGATTGTTCGCCAAGGGACTAACATTACCCTTATTAAAGACTTTATAAATGTGCTTCTAACTATTCTGTACTCTATTTTTGGCTGAACTTGTTCCATTCTCGTGTCTCCGACCGAATGAAACAAGTCATCTTAACGATCCGCTGTATGTGTTTCTTGGATACGAGATAAAGTCCAAGCAACCGATGTTGCACAGACATAGGAAGGGGAAATGGTGTTCTTAGAGAAGCTTCCATCAAACAATGAAATTGTCATTCAGAAACACTAATGCCAGGGGAGACTAACCCTGGTGATTGAATTTAGATTTAAGTGGGCATGAAATTAAGACTCTGATGGAGTGTCCATGTCGTGTTTGATATGTATCCAAGATTAACACATACAACACTGATTTTGGCGTATCCGTGCATCCTAAGAAGCATCAATTAACATTTCAAATGAAGAAGCATTATAAAATAGAAGACATTAATGAGAAAAAGAACACTTTGTGGTTTAGTGTTTGTGTGTGGTTAAAGCAAAAGTAGCCTTGAGATTTTAAATGGCGGTGAATCTGTTTGAAGAAGTGCAATGATGACTAAAACTGAACTAAATTTGAAATAAATATGTAAAGGCTTGGTTCTATATTTCATACCATGCGCGCAACCATAAATCCACTGAAAAGATTCCACAGAGTATAGAATGGTGCAGCAATGATTGGGGCCACATTATGGTTCGGAGTAATTGCTATTGTCATCATGCCGAAAAGGGTGAAGTATAGAAGAGTAAAATACATAAAGAAAGTAAACCATAAGAACTTTGGAATGCTCCACTCAAACGACGCCATGCTGTAGAATATGGTCCCATAGATAACTGTTTGAAACAGCACATAAGGGAATTCGATAGATACCTGAACAAAACATAATCACCCACAAGATAATTATGAAATGTTGTTACATTGAAGTCTTAAAGTTTAGTTTAGTTTAGATAGATCAAACCTGGGCAAAGGCATATGGTAGTGCCGAGTACATTCCAGCAGCTCTCTCTCGGTAGGAAACAAACCTTTCAACTGATGCCACAGGTTGAACAGCAGTAGCATTGGTAATCCCAATGAATAGGACAGCAGCATACATGGAACCCATGGCATTTAAGACATCTTGCTGTCTATCCCTGATAGTGATGCAAAAAAGTATAACTATAAATTCATAAAAGTTGACAAGGAAAAGTGAGAAAATGCAACCAATAGTGATTCATCCTAGCATATTTATTTAACCAAATCCATGTTCATTTTAGGATAGAATATTATTCAAGTCATTGATTAGAATGTTTCAATTGGACTAATATAAGCCAATTGAAATACAATAAAATGTGATATATGTTAAAGTTTCCGCCACTACACCAAAATTCCAAGAGTTGTGACGAGGTTGAAGGTTAAATATTTAGAGTGTCCAACGTTCTTTGTCTATGTTCTTGAGCTATGGCGTCTTCTTCATCCATCATCTGCTTGTCAGAGTTCGTGCCTCACAGCACGTCTTCATCTTCTCCTATGTTCTGTGTTTAAATACTATAGACATGTGTCATCTTCTGAACATATATGTGACACGTGTCACGATCAAATCATGCCCGAAAGTACACCCAAAGGGTGGCACACTGGTCAGGCACACCCAAAGCATTGCCTACTTGTGAGCTTATACTTCTACTATTTTTTTGCATTGCACCCAGTTGTAGACCATGGCCCACTTACTAGTAACTGGTTGCCTGCATCACAGGCCCATTTGTTGGTGATTGCTTTCGTTTCGCTACCTTGATTGAGTTCTTCGTTTTCAAGTTGATCTATAATGGCTTCCACCGATTGTCTACCCGTACGGAGTCATTATACCATTTCTGCATTACACTGAAGGGCCCAACTATTGAATATAGGGGTGAGCGTTCGGCTTATTCGGTATCAACCAAACATATATAGATTCAAACGGAACCAAAATTAGCCATAACCGAAACCAAACAAAATCGAATAATCGATTTAGTTTAGTTTCGGTTGGGCTATTTTTATTGTTTAATGGGTTCGGACCCAAAATTGGAATTGTGGTTAGATTATATTAAAAATTTGCATTTTTTATACACATAATTGTTGCATTTCAAAGTTGGGTCCAAAGTTGGATTAGTTGTTAAATACCATAGTTAGGTTTTAAAACACATACACAAAATTTTTGTTTTCAAAATATACACATTTTTAATTATAAAATATGCATAGAATTGAGGGTATTTCATTATTGTACAAGTCTTATTAGGTTTTCGATCTCGGACTGAAACATGTAGGAGAGAATAACGGGATAGTTAATATTGATATAAGAGATTATATATATAGGAAAGGATTAGCCTTCTCACTATTATCTACCCGATGTGGGACTAAACAACTAATACTCAACACCCTCCCTTAAGCTGGAGCATAGATGTCAATCATGCTCAGCTTGTTACAAAGAAACTGAACATGAAAGCCTAAAAGAGACTTTGTAAAAATATTAGCTATCTGATCGCCGGTTCCCACGTAATGAAATGTTATCATCCCCTTTTGATATTCATCACTGACGAAGTGGATGTCGATCTCAATATGTGTCGTCCTTTCGTAGAATACTGGATTTGTAGCAATATGGATAGAAGAGTGGTTATCACACCACATATCTACTATTTCATATCCTTCTTCTCCCAACTCTTTTTGAGGATGTTGCAGATATAACACCTCTGTTGTGCCATTAGCAATAGCTCAGTATTTCACTTCTGTACTGGATCGTGAGACCACACTCTACTTATTATTCTTTCACGATACTAAGTTTCCGCCAACAAATACCGAATAGCCAGATGTAGACCGTCTATCAGTAAGGCTTGCACCCAGTCAGCATCTGTAAAGCACTCAAGATGAGTATGTCCCTAATTCTTCATCCGAATTCCTTTTTTCGGATTCTGAGCTAGATATCGCAAGATTCTGAAAACTAGTTGTCAATACGGAACTCGTGGAGAAGCATAAATCTACTCGCGATACTTATAGCAAAAATAATGTTTGTGCGAGTCATGACTGCCAAGTAGTTAAGTTTTCCAACCATCCGACGATATTGATCAGGATTGATCATTAGTATCCCCTCATCAGGAAGTAACTTTACCCATGGATCCATGGGTGAGGTTACTTCCTTAGTTTGCATCATTCATACTTCAGTTAGGATGTCAAGCACATATTTCCGCTGAGACCTTACAATGTTTTGTTTTCCCCTTGTGACTTCAATTTCCAAGAAGTACTTCAACGATTCCATATCTTTGGTCTGAAACTACTCACCCAAAAAAAAAATTCAGCTCTACAAAACCCTGTTTGTCGTCTCCCGTTATCACAATGGCATCAACATAGACACCATGTGGTATCCATTGGCTGATGTCTATCGATAAAATACCGAATGGTCCTTCTTTGATTGGCACATGCCAAACTGGATAACGACATGTGTAAATCGACCAAACCAAGCACGAGATGATTGTTTGAGACCGTATATGGCCTTTCGTATATGACATACTTTACCCTCCCTTGCAATAAACCCATGAGATTGTACTACATATACTTTCTTTTAAAGGTCCCCAGGGAGAAATGCATTCTTCACGTTCAACTGAAGTGGGGTCAATCATAGCGAACAGCTAAGGATATTAGCATGCACACAAAAGTCATCATAGCAACTGAGCAGAATGTCTCAAAATAATCTTCACCATAAATCTGAGAATAACCTTTTGCTATAAGACGAACTTTCAGCCGATCAAGTATGTCATCCGATTTCACCTTAATTGTGAACAAACATTTGCGACCCTGCCTTCCTACCAGAAGGTAATTTCACCAAGTCTCATGAATTGCTTTCCCCAAGTGCTCGCATTTTCTCTTCTATAGCAGCGCTCCAACCAGGATGTTTGAGTCCTTCTGCAAACTTGGGGATCTGAATTCGATCAATAGTAGCCACTAAAGACTGAGTGAGACTCGCGAGCCCTTTGTAGTTGTCAACATACAAAAGGTGGTCGCGACAGGCACGACGGAGGCGAGCCGGTATATCAGACGGTAGTGTATCGGTGGAGTAGGAGGAGGATGATGACGACGTCGAATCTACGAGTGTCGGTACCATTGCTGATGCTTGTTCTGATGGAGCGGGCATTTACTTACCTAGGGACGGTGAGACCGACGAGCCGGTTCTGACTGAGTTGGTGTTTGCGAACCGTTGGACTGTAAGACTGGCTCGGTAAGGGAGGGCACCCGTACGGAAGACTGTTGTGTTTGAACTGGATACAATAGAAATTCATCTTCTGGGTACACTTTTGGAACATAATCTTCAGTAGGAGGAGGTAGGGGAAACTCGGTTTCAACAAAAGTAACATTCGGAGACGTAAAATACATTTTCAATGTTGGGGAAAAACAACGATACCATTTCTGATCCATATGATACCTAAGGAAGATACGCTTGAGTGCATTCGGTTCTAATTTTGAAAGATTACGTTGAGTATCTCGAATATAACACAAGTAGCCAAAAACTTTTAGAGGTAGTGGAAATAGCATATGACTGAGATATAATCGAGAAAAGGGAGTAGTACCATTGAAAACATCAGATGGTATACGATTGATCAAATAGCAAGCCATAAGGACAACATCCAACCAAAATTTCTTAGGAGTACGGACATGAAACATAAAAGCACGTATTGTTTCCAAAATGTGACGATTATTACGTTCGGCCACTCCTTTTTGTTGTGGTATGTAAGGACATGAAGTTTGTAGATATTTCCATGTCTAGCCAGATGAGAATTGAACTCTCGATACACATACTCACAATCATTGTCGCTCCGAAGATACTTAATAGGAACCCTAAATTGGCTTTTAATTCCAGCATAAAAATTGAACAAAATATCAAATAATTCAAAACGATATTTCATCAAATAGACAAAAGTGACTCGTGAGTAGTTATTAATAAAGTAAACAAAGTACTTAAAACCTATCACAGATTCAATGGGACATGGCCCACATACATCAAAATGCACTAACTCAAAAGGAGCGAAACCAGCTTTATTTAGACTCACTAGATAGAGGTACTCGGTAATGCTTTGCCAAACTGCATGATTCACAATGAAAAAGAACTCAAAAATCTAGAGATCGAAAACATTTTCTAATGAGCTGGAATAGATAGGTAACTTAACCGACAATGCAACTCAAACGGGTCGAGTAACAGACCGACATCAACAGCAAAAGATTCATTGAAAACAGGTATAAGCCTCCAGCCACATACCTCCTACTGATAGTCTTTCCAGTTTCAGATCCTGAATGATACAACCATCAGAAAATAATGTCACCGTGCATTGTAAGTCATGAGTAATCTGACTAATGGATAATAAGTTGAATAGGTTTCTAGGTGTATGCAACACTGAAGTGCGTCGCATGATCAGACACACCAAAGTCAATCACTCACTATTTCGATCTGGCTGTAGATCTAAATGTAGAAGCTTCACCACGACATTGAGCTTCAAACTCAGCAAATTCTGCATGTCGTTGAATATCTGGCTGTAGATCCAAATATAGAAGCTTCACCACGACATTGAGCTTCAAATTCAGCGAATTCTGCATACGTATCCGTCGTCATCTGCACAGATAATCCATCAATGTCATGAGCATCTGATGTAATATTAGCGGTAGACGCTTTGGGACACTGCCATTGAAAATGTTGTCGTTGACCACAGTGGAAACATGTGCGCAATTTTCCTCCAAGATCATCATTACCTTATCCACAATTGCGGCCAGCATTGCGGCCACCACGTCCCCTACGGAATCCACTACGAACAACACCCAAAGCAGATCGATCAGCAGGTGCATCAATTGTATCACTCCCTACTATTTCCGCTGTCCGTAGGATGGAATCTTAGACCTAGCAATAATCTGAGACCCTACAGAATCTGTATCAGGATGATGTGATGCGAGGTACACCATCATCAGTCATGGCCTTAAAGGTTCTGTTGAGAATCAATAAGGGACTTTTAGTCCCACATCGGAATATGTAGTATGTAGAGGAGCTAGACTCCCTAAAAGTAGTGAAGTAGTCCATCAATAAAATCATCCAACCATTATTTTCTACATGGCATCAGAGCCATAACTCTCTCTCTCTCTCTCCAAAAAAAAACAAAAAATTTTTTGCCGCCCCCCCTTCCCTTGCCGACCCCCCCTCGCCGCCCCACCACCAGCGGCAGCCCGACCCCCCCCGACCCCCCCGAAGCAGCAACCCCCCGACCCCCCCCCCCCCACCACCCCCGACCCCTCCCTTACCGTCCTCCACCAGCAGCCACCCGACCCCCCCGACCCCCCCCCGAAGTAGCAGCCCCCCGACCCCCCCCCCCCCCCCACCGGCGGCCCCCCTTCCCGACCTCCAGCGGCACCCCCCCTTCCCAAACCCTAACCCTAGCCACCACCATGTCTAACCCTAGCCTTTCCATCTACTACAAACCCTAGCCGTCACAAAAAAAAAAACGACGTATTTCGAAGACAGACGGCTGCCAAATGCTTTATTTGTACCAACTCTGATCCTCGCTTACGCCGTTTGGAACTAACAAATACTTTATTTGTTATTCCTTCTTCACATCGGGATCTCTACAGAGACTGATCATGTCTTCTTTGGTGACCTGACGTGTTCACTTTACATGCGTACGCCGGTGCTGGCCAAGTTACTAGCGCATTCGTAAAGTCAGTGACGTCGAAGAAGAAGACGACGAAGACAAAGACGACGACGTAGTTGGGGAAGTTGCCGACTCCGACGTCGAAGACGCCGAAGAAGACGACGAATAGGGTTCACAGTTGAAAACGCCATGGATTCAATCAGTGGCAAACTGACGGCCGAAGAGATGAAGGCCTTGGTTGATGATATCTTATCAAAGAGATTAATCGAGGCAACCCCACGTGTGATCCATACTGATGTGGATCCGTCACCTTACAAAATGGGGAAATTGGAGAAGCTGGAGACGAAGTTGGAAGGAACGTCCAACTACTTGAAGTAGTCGCGGCAGGCGATGCGGACGCTGAAGGGACGTGGCTTGGTTGGCTATGTCACTGGCCAAGCCAAGGCGCCAGCCGATCACTCCGCAAAGGAGTTTGCTGTTTGGGAGATTGTCAACAACGTAGTGGTTGGGTGGTTGACTGTCTCATTAACCGACCAGGTGTCGGGCAATGTCGAGGCAATGGAGGCTGCTGCTGATATATGGCGAACTCTAAAAGATATGTACTCCAGCTCCGGCAACCCTATGCGAGTCTTTCAACTGCAAGATTAACTCGATAGGGTGGCCCAAGACGAACGTACCATCTCTGAGTACGCAGCCCTGTTGAAGAAGTACTGGTCTGATCTTGATCATTATGATCCTCTTGGGATGGAAGATGCACAAGTCGAACCGGCATTCGCGAAGTACTTTCAGACGTTCCTGGCTTATATTTCGCGGCATCGTATGATGAAATTCCTGAAGGGACTACACCCTGTATTTGAGCAGAGACGGAATATCCTCCTATCCCAACCCACGCTTCCGACCTTGGAAGAAGCTATAGCCGTCATGACACAGGAAGAAGCTCGACTGAAGTTGATGTCCAACAAGGGCTCCTACCAGGGGGAGCAAGCCGCGGTTGAAAAGTCTGCCCTTGCTGCCTTCAATCAACCTCCATCTGTGGGTGGTGTTTGCCACAATTGTGGTGACTCCGGACATTACATCCGATTTTGTCCAAAACCCTAGCGCACTCAGTCTAATGATCGAGGACGGGGTCGTGGAGGCCGACGTGGTAGTAGAGGAGGATATGCTGGTTAGAAGGGGCGTACACAAAGCAAATCTGGCGGAGGAAGGGGGAGAGAATCAACTGGCTGAAATAACCCCGCTTGAGCGGGAGTTCCTTGAGAAGTTGCGAGGCACAAAGCTGGGTTCGGCCGACAGTCCTGGGGCGTCTTCTACCTCGGGAGATCACATCACTTGCTTTGCCCAAACCAGCACTAGTAATTCTGCGTGTGCTCTTGCATCTGTCAATCAGCCAGGATGGATTATGGACTCTGGAGCATCTCGCCATGTCACGGGATCCCGTGGTGCGTTTCAGGACTATACTCACATACCATTGCCGGAGAGTATTCAGACCGCTGATGGTACATCCAGCCCTGTAATGGGTAAAGGCACTGTCGCATGCACCCCTTCCATCACTCTAACCAATATCTTACATGCTCCGTCTTTTCCTGTCAATCTTCTATCAATTAGTGCCATTATACTTGATCTTAACTGTACTGTTTCCTTTGACATTCCTACGGTGACTTTTCAGGAGAAAGGGACAGGACGACGACTTGGGACTGGCACATGGCATAAGGGGCTGTGGTATTTAGACAGGACTGGACTGGACAACGCATTGGCTTCCTTGGTAGCAGACGCACCACCAGAAGCTTCCTGTCGCAGTGTTGAAGCCGACTTGCTACTCCACCACCAGCGTGTCGGTCATTCCTCTTTTTAAGTTATTAGTCGAATGTATCCGTCCTTATATCAAAGGGCTAATAAAGAGAAGTTATTTTGTGATGCTTGTGAGTTGGAAAAACATACCAGAAGCTCGTATGTGAGCTCGGGGAATAGGAGTTCAGCTGCTTTTGACATGATACATTCGGACGTATGGGGCCCTTGTCCTACAACCGGAATTAACGACTTTCGATGGTTCGTCACCTTTATTGACTGTTATACCCGCGTGACATGGGTCTACCTTATGAAGAATAAAAGTGACGTCCTTGAGGCCTTTCGGGACTTTCATCGACGGGTGGAAAAACAATATGGCGCTAAAATTAAGTGTTTTCGGTCTGACAATGGGATGGAGTATACTAATAAGCGGGTTGCTGAGTATTTTTCCACTCATGGAATACTACATCAAACTTCATGTGCTTATACTCCGGCACAAAATGGTGTGGCTGAACGAAAGAACAGACACCTTCTGGAAGTCGCACGGACGATGATGCTGGCTATGAATGTCCCGAAACACTTATGGGGGCAGGCTATATTGACGGCCTCTTATCTCATCAACAGAATGCCATCTCAAGTATTGGACTGGAAGACACCGTTGGAGATGCTTACTGGGACAACTACATACACTGTTCCACCGAAAGTTTTTGGATGTGTGTGCTTTGTCCAAGATAATAGGCCAAGCGTTGGCAAACTGGATCCTAGGATAGTTAAATGTGTCTTTGTCGGTTACACGGCGACTCAGAAGGGATATGCCTGTTGGAGTCCAGTCGAGCGAAAGATGTTTGTCAGCATGGACGTTACATTCAGAGAGCTCGAACCATACTATGGTTCGGATGAAGGTTCAGCATTTGGTGACACACCTAACACAGATGGTATTCGATGTGAGGGGGAGATAATAAGCCCAAATGTGGTCGTCGGATCGGTTTCGTGTCCGGTTGTAGAAAACTGGACGAAAGGGGTGTAGAACCCTAGAGGGGGGGTGAATAGGGTAATTAAAAATTAACTACAACAATTGATGCAATAAAGACAATTGAAAGTAAAGAGTAGAAAGATCAAACGCAAGGATGTATCCTGGTATCCTCTTTTGAGGCAGTCCAGTCCCGGAACTCTCTCCGGCTTTAATCCACTATTTAACCAAATAGTACACACGAGTTTGGATCCGAAGAACTCGCCAACTTCAACACGAGTTTGGATCCGAAGACTCGCCAACTTCTACACACGAGTTTTCTTACGAAGGCTCGCCAACTTCAAACAAAAGAGAATGAGAACTTGTTGATCTTCTAACACGTGAAGATCGAAATGTACAACTCTTTAATACTCTAGCACTTTGGGAGAGGATGACAATGAAAAGCTTGGAAGAGTATTAATGGTAGAGCTCTTGGTTGTTGGAAAATTTATGGTAAGAGTTGGTGAAGAAGCTCAAGAGAGAGAGAGCTTTCTTTTATAAGAGAACCAAGAGTTGGTGGCATTTAATGCTATGAATACAGACAGACCGGCATGCCGTCGGTATGCAGCGGCATACCGTCGGTATACCGTCCAAATAGTAACGGTCATATTAATGACCGTTAGAGAGCATTAAATGCGGCCATTAATGCTAGTCAGGGCAATTCAAAAACCAAATATTTGAAACTCGGTATACCGCCGGTATGCCGGAGCATGCCGCCGGTATGCCGACAATTTGTTACAGCAAGTTTTGGATTGCTAAAAACGGTATACCGCCGGTATGCCGGAGCATGCCGTCGGTATGCCGACAATTTGTCACAGCAACTTTTGGGTTGCTAAAAACGGTATACCGCCGGTATGCCGGAGCATGCCGTCGGTATGCCGACAATTTGTCACAGCAACTTTCTGGACACAAAAATCGGTATACCGCCGGTATGCCGACAATTTGTCACAGCAACTTTCTGGATGCTAGAAACGGTATACCGCCGGTATGCCGAAGAATGCCGCCGGTATGCCGCTCTGTAAGTATTTGATTTTTGACTAGTGCTTTTTAATTGTCATCCGTCCTTAGGTGTTTACAGATATACCTAGACTAGTACAGACTCAAAGAATCTAAGCAGGAAGACGCCGTCTTATGCATGGAACGCCGGATAACTGCTTCAGTCTTCAAAGTGAAAGATGATTGTGCTGAACGGAAGAGCTCCATGTAGTAGATCTTCTGAGAATATTTGAATCTGAAGAACAGAAGACTAAACTACGAAGATGCTGTTAATAATCAAAATAAAATGTGCCAACAAGGGGGAGAGCACAGTGACTCAGATACAGAGAATGAAGAAGAAGATACATATGTTACGCAGGGGGAGCTGCAAACAAGAGAAAAGGAGCTCCAAGTCTACAGAAGGAGACAACAGAAGTCCAGTACTGTGCCTATGCCGTGCCCTGTGCCTACTGTACCAAGTCCCTCGTCTACTCCTGCTCCAACTCCTGAAGATGTTGCCCCCGCACTGAATCACTCGGATTCTGATGCGGATCTCTCCGACTCGGATGGTATGATCTCTCCACCACCTATTGCTCCCTTAAGGAGATCTTCTCGCATCAATGCGGGTAAGGCTCCTGCTCGTTTTGATGATTACGAACATGACATTGCCAACTTCTTGTCTTATTCTAACATTTTTTCGAATTATCGAGCCTTCATTGCATCGTTAGACTCTACTTCGTTGCCCAAGTGTTGGCAGAAAGCAAAGAAAGATCCAAGGTGGAAAGCTGCAATGATGGAAGAACTTGGGGCACTGGAGAAAAATAAGACATGGGAGCTGGTTCCATTACCCAAAGGGAAGAAAGCTGTAGGATGCAAATGGGTGTACACAGTGAAAGAGACGCCAGAAGGAAAAGTAGAGCGGTACAAGGCAAGGTTGGTTGCAAAAGGATTCACACAGTCATATGGAATAGACTACGATGAGACGTTTGCCCCAGTAGCAAAAATGAGCACCGTGAGAACTCTGGTCTCCATTGCAGCGAACTATGGGTGGAAGCTGTACCAGCTGGATGTGAAGAATGCCTTTCTTCATGGGGACCTGCAAGAAGAAGTATACATGGAGCTCCCGCCAGGGTGCTACGCGACGGAATCAGACGGAGGGACGTCGCAAGGAAAGGTGTGTAAACTGAAGAAGTCGCTATACGGGCTCAAGCAATCTCCTCGAGCCTGGTTTGACAGATTCAGAAAGGCCGTTACAGGCATGGGATACCGTCAAACAAATGCAGATCATACGGTCTTCCTCCAGCATGCAAGAGGCCACATCACTATACTTGCTGTATATGTGGATGATATAGTGATCACAGGTGATGATGAAGTCGAGATCACTAAGCTGAAGTCAAAACTCGCGAAGGAGTTTGAGGTGAAGGATTTAGGAGCGATGAGGTACTTTCTAGGTATCGAAGTGTGTGAAGGCGAACAGGGAATTGTTCTATCACAAAGAAAATATGCACTAGATCTGCTGAAGGAGACAGGGATGCTGGGATGCAAAGCAGCCGTTACTCCAATTGACCAGAAGAGTAAGTTTGGAGCAGAAGCAGGAGAGCCTGTTGATCGTGAAACATATCAAAGACTTTTAGGGAGATTGATTTATCTGGGACACACTCGCCCTGATATCTCATTTGCGGTGAGTGTAGTGAGTCGCTACATGCATGATCCAAGAAAGGGTCATATGGAAGCAGTATTTCAGATCTTGAGATATCTGAAAGGAACGCCGGGAAAGGGGCTATGGTTCAAGAAGAATGGACGCATAGAAGTTGAGGGATACTGTGATGCAGACTGGGCGAGCTGCATAAACGACAGAAGGTCTACCACGGAATACTGTGTTTTTGTAGGAGGAAATCTGGTCTCATGGAGAAGCAAGAAACAGTCAGGTGGTAGCACGGTCGACAGCTGAAGCAGAATACAGAGCAATGGCTCTGGGAGTGTCAGAGTTGCTGTGGGTGAAAGCATTGCTGACAGAGTTGCAGCTGGATAAAGGAGCACCATTGCGTCTTCTGAGCGATAGTCAAGCTGCAATAAGTATTGCTAACAATCCAGTTCAGCACGACAGAACGAAGCACATCGAGATCAATCGATTCTTCATCAAATAGAAGCTGGAACAAAGGATACTGAAGATTGATCATGTTCGCTCAGAAGAACAAGTGGCAGACTGTCTGACTAAGGATCTTAGTTCATTAAGTCTGTCGAAGCTATGTAACAAGATGGAAATGATTAATATCTATCGCCCATCTTGAGGGGGAGTGTTGAGAATCAATAAGGGACTTTTAGTCCCACATCGGAATATGTAGTATGTAGAGGAGCTAGACTCCCTATAAGTAGTGAAGTAGTCCATCAATAAAATCATCCAACCATTATTTTCTACAGCTTCGAAAGTAATCCTGGTGCGACCTGTCTCTGGATCAGCTTGGTAGAAAACAACAACCGAGTCATAGATACGGACAAATCACGTTTGCCATCAAACGTAGCTATTAAGACCTCTCGTAACACCTTTACCGTATCTGTGTTCTGAACCATATCCTCGACGGATGATTCCATCAAATTCATTAACTGTGTAAACAGACGACTATTCATTAACTGTGTAAACAGACGGCTATTCATTAACTGTGTAATCAGTCTCCCGCTACTAAACAACTAATATTCAACAAAACCGAAACCGAAAAAGAAATTTTAGTATTTTCAAACCGAACCCGAAACAAAAAAATTCAAACCAAACCGGATCACTTGTTCGGTTTGGTTTGGTCCTCGGTCCAAAACTGAATAATGCTCACCCTTAGTTGAGTATGGATGTTCACACTCAAACATGACCTACGTAGACATGGCTAGTGGCGATACATTGATGGCACTTCATTTCGATCAATTCGAGATGTGAGCGAGTCTGCTGATAAGGCCGCATACCATATATGGATGAGAATCAAGTTGTAGACACTACCGTGCAGTCTGTTTTGCCTTCCATTTGTTTATAATTGACTTGTTTCATACTGTGGTACTACATACAGTAGAATAACGGGTATCAGATTACACAGGAGTTGCATTCAGTAATCATTCCATCTGGAAGTTTCACATATATGCTGGATCACTGGAGGAAGTTAATTGTCTATTGAGCCTGGTTTTTCTGACGAGCTTGGTTATTGCTTACCGTGTTCGTCTGAGGCTTCATAATGCGTCTGCAACAAAAATTTCAAACTACTGTTGGATTGTCCCATCAACGCTCACCAAAACATCTATGGATTTGGCTATGAGTGAGTTGGTCGGAGAGGAGACGCTCATATTTACTTGGTTCTTCGACTCCTACGAACACTGTACTAACTGCCGCTCGATCTCTTTCGACATGAAGGCTCCACGATGTCATACTAGACCTACTGGATTATCGACTTGTACAACTTCCACTGGTCCTTCTGGCTCTAGTCCAATGTTATAAATTTCGCTATGCAAGTTCGGTGCGCCAAAGGGGCGCCTAGGCCGCGTAGGCGGATTTTTTTTAATATATGTATATGTTACTTCCATATATATATATATATATATATATATATATATATATATATATATATATATATATATATATATATATATATATTGGAAAAGGGTAAATTTTATTCTAAAAGTAATACAATATTCTTACAACATACAATCAAAGTGGGACTCATAGTCATCAATTCCCCATAGCATTTACATCAAACTCGATGTTATGGAGAATGCATACCGGAGGGGTGACCAGCCCCTCAAATATCCGACAGTTTCGTTCCCGCCGAATATGCCAAACTGAAGCGGCCAGTCGAACTCTGGCGATCCGGAACCAGTCCTGCCCTCGGCCCCTGCTATCCCGGAGCACCGAGATGATGTCCCCAATACCCTTCCCGGAGACGCACACTCCCAACACTCTACTCTGCTCCGACCAAATCTGCCATGCCAGTGCGCACTCGAAGAAAATGTGCTTTATAGATTCATGCTCCAGACAGCAAAGCACACACTTGAGGTCCGGAACCTGCACTCCAAACGATCTCAGGCGATCCCTAGTCAAAAGGCGGCCCAGTAGAAGCTTGTAGACACAAAGCTGCATCTTCCTTGCCAAGTCCTTGCACCAAACGAACTCGTAGTCAGAACTCTGAGAAAAGGTGCGCCGGATGAGGTTGTAGTAGCTCCGGAATTGGAACTCCCCAGTTCCCGGAGTAGCTCCTGTCGACTCCCAAATCCACCGATCAGCAGGCAAAGTCAGATCAATAGCAATAGAAGTAATGATCCCGCCCAGCCCCTCAGTAAACCGATAAGACTCCGGCCTCCACTCCCCGTCGCGAATGATGCGGCTACACGTCAGACCACGCCCGTCCTTCTGGTGTGTCGGGGCTCCCCTGATATCCATAAGCGAACGCCGATCTATCCAAGGATCCCGCCAGAGGTCTGTACCAGACCCATCCTTCATGCCCCTCCGGATTGCAGATTTGAGCACCCCCCTGTGTCTCAAGACAGTCTTGAACATGACTGAGTGATTGTTGTTAGTAGAACACGTCCAAAAGTTGCCCTGCTTCACGTATCTGTTGTGCATCCAGACCGCCCAGAGAGACCCCCCGCTAATGAATCTCCATGCCAGCTTAAGCGCGGAGGCCTCCATAATCTCCAGCAACGGCCTGAGTCCCACTCCTCCCTCCTTCCTGGGACGACAGAGCTGCTCCCAGGAGATCACATGCATACCCCCCTCCAAATGAAGTCTGCACAGAGCCGCTCCACTTTCCGAATGGTGGCAACAGGGAGAAGGATGGACTGTAGCCAGAAATGGGCCACAGCCGAAATCACCGATCTGACCAGCTCGATGCGTCCACCAAATGACAAACCAGCGACTTGCCAACCTTCCACTCTCCTCTGAATATACTCTACCAGACTATGGCAGTCCTGATCCCGCGCATAGTTGACTGTGAGAGGCACTCCTAAGTATCGCACCGGAAGATCACTCATCGCGATACCCAGCACATCGGCCCGCTCCTCCTTCTGGGAACATAGGAAGCTAAAGTAAACCCGACTCTTATCCCTGTTTATCTGGAGGCCCGAGAGGGAGTGCAATTCTTCCATAATCGTCGCAAGTGTCTGCAAACCCTCCGTCGATGGCTGAATGAACACCAAGAGATCGTCTACATATATAAGGTGGGTAACTGGGGGATCCACCCTCCGAAACAAAGGGACCAGCCTCCCACGATGCACTGCCAGGTCCATAAGGCATGTGAAGTATTCCATAACAAGCGTGAACAAGTAAGGAAACAGGGGGTCACCTTGCCTAATCCTACGATTGCTCTGGAAGTACCCATAAGGAACGCCCTGGATGAGGACTGAGAAAGTAGGAGACGTGACGCCCTCCCGGATCAATGAAACCCAGTGGTCCGTGAAACCCATGGCAGTCATCAGATGACAGAGGAAGTCTCGATTGACCATGTCATACGCCTTCCTCAGGTCCATTTTCACACAAGCTTTCTTCCCTCCGGGTTTGCTAAAGCCCCTCACCATCTCATGAGCCAGGAGGCTGTGCTCAGCGATCGACCTCCCCTTGATGAACGCAGCCTGATTCGGAGATACCAAGTCATGCATGATCCCCTCCATCCGCCGGCACATAAGGTGCGTAATTATCTTATAAAGATAATTACAACACGTAATAGGTCTGAAATCCGCCAAAGCTGTCGCCCCCTCCTTTGGCACCAAGGTCAGGAAAGTATGATTTAGCTCTTTCAGAAGCTTCCCTTTGATGAAAAATTCTTGCACCACCTCCAAGACCTGATGCTTCAGAATGTCCCAATGGCGTTTGTAGAAACCACTGCTAAAACCATCCGGGCCAGGAGCCTTGTTGGGATCCGCCGCCTTGACAATAGATTCCACCTCTTCTAAAGTAACGGGGGCAAGAAGAATGCTATTCCCATACGGATTCACCAATCTCTTCGTAACAACCTCTGGGAACACAGATAGGTAGTCAGTCTGGAAATATAACTCAGAATAGTACCTGACAGTCTCGCCCTGAATCTCAGCCGACATCCCCACCAGGATGCCATCTGCATCAAGAAGCTGGGAGATGTGATTCATATTCTGTCTTGTCCAGATAACATTATAGAAGAACTTGGAGCAACGGTCGCCATCCTTGAGCCAGGAACATTTGGCTCGCTGAGCCGAGCTAATCTCCTTCTGCAGCCTCAGGATGTTGACTTCTTCGATCAGCTCCTTCTCTCTAGCCGCCAGGTCCCCATTAAGCATGTCAGCTTGCATGTCCTGCTGGATGGTCCGCAACTCCACCTCCTTATCTTCTAAGGTAGACTTGGACAACCCCTTCACCCAACTCCTGAGAGCCCTCTTCGTAGCCTTGAGGCGACGAACCAAGCGGAACTGGGCCGTCCCCTCCTGACCGCTAGTAAGCCCCTCTGAGACAGCCTCTAGGTATCCATCCGAGAGATACCAACTGTTGTTGTACCTGAACGGACGGGACTTCCCAGGAGACCGAGCAGTGAAGCCAACCCTGATGGGGGAATGATCGCTCGTCCCAGCGGCCAGACCCTCAGCCGAAGAGTTAGAGAAATGACGGAACCATTCCCCATTGTCCAGAGCTCGATCAAGCTGGCAAGCAACCCTGTTATGGGTTGCTTTGTTGTGCCAAGTCCAGATGAAGCCTGAGCGAGATAATCCCTGGAGCCCCGCAAGGAGGAGGCATCTCTGGAAATCATACAGGATAGAGTCTGGAACCGGGCGACCATCCATCTTCTCCCCTTGGTGCAGAAGGGCATCGAAGTCCCCGATCAGAACAAGAGGGAGGCACGACGAATCAGCAACAGTGGCAACGCAGGAGATGTCGCTCCACAGGGACTCCCGTCTCCTTCTGTCATTGTGGCCGTAGACCGCCCACAGCAAGAACCGAAAGCCACCCTTGTTCAAGAAGAAGATGGCAATCAACTGCTCCGTCATCAAGATCAAGTCAACATCCCAACTCTTCGAGTTCCAGCGAACCCAAATCCTGGCCATGCCACAAAGAGCCAGGTTGTGCAGTTGGGCCCAAAGAGATGGGGTCCGCCGAACAAGAGTCTTTTCACCTTTGATCTTGGATTCTAATAGAACAGAAATGTCACATTTCTCTCTGTGGAGCACCGCACAAATCTCTCTCCAGCTCCCTAGCGAACACGCCCCCCTCACAGGAAGAGTAACCTCCCCCTCCAAGACCTCTGCTCCACTATCATCTCTAAAATCCATGTCGCAGGGTGCGTCTGGAGCCTCACTCAGAGGGATAGTAGACTCCACTTGAGGTCCAACCGCCGAACACGCACTGGCCAGATGCCCGAAGCAGGAACAGCGTGAACAGGTAGGTGGAACCCATTCATATTCCACCTTCTGGGTAAGCACCTCTCCAAAAGGGATCTCATATTCCACCATCTTCGGTAGCTCCCCCCCCAGCCTGAATCTCCACAAAAATCCTGGCGTACATCAACCGCGACCGAAAGGCAATAGCTTCATCCGCCTTGATCGGGGTGCCCACCAAGCTGGCCAGCCGCATCAGCAAAGGTATACTCCAAAACCGGACAGGGAACTCAGGAAAGCGAATCCATATAGGGATGGCATTCAGAACTTCTCTCTCACATCGAAGCTCCGGGGTCCACTCCTTGAGAATGATAAGTCTGCCGTCGAACGTCCAGGGGCCGCCTTGGAGGATCCTAGCGACATCCTCCGCAAGTCCGAACTTCATATAATAGAAGCCGTTCTCGCGGGCATAGAACTCCATACTCCCTTTAGGCTGCCAAACACGTACTGCGTAACCCCGGATCTGTCCGTAGAAAGACTGGTTGCCTAGGACATACAGAACGAGGGTATTCTTCCAGTATGCTGTCACCTTCTCTATCTCCTCCGCAGGGAACGAGGCCCGGAAACCCCTCCCTGCCTTGATCGGCGGCACGTACTCCATCGATGTGAGGCTTTTCGGCCCCACAAGTTTGCAGATCTCAGTCCAGGACCGTCCAGTAGGCCGAGTAGTCGTCCCATGAGGCCTGGGGGTGACCTCCGGACGAGGAGACCCAGATCCCTGAACATCGGGATCCACCACCTTACTCTTCCCCTTGGCCGCCGCGGTCGCCTTTGGCCGCCAGCCGGCTCTCCCAGCAAACACCACCGGACCACGGGCCAATGGCCGAGCCCCTGACCCGCTCTGACGAATATCAGCAGGATGGCGATCCCTAGCATGACCCTGTCCACCTCCTGTCTTCCCCCCCGGACTTCGTCACGCGACGGCGCGTAACCGTCGTCCATCGTCCTCCCTCCGTTTGGCTCCCCAGAGATCCAGAACCTGCTTCGAATTCGAAGTTAGGAGCGATGGAGCCGCCCCGCAGGAACCGATCCCCTTCCGTCAGCGAATCCAACCCCGCCGTCACCGTAGGGAGGCCGCCCGACCCCCCTGCCGTCGTTCCCGCCCCCCCCCCCCCCTACCGCCTGGGGGGGCACCACCGCTCGGCGTCGATCTGGGGGGTCCGCCCGACCCTCCTCCCTGTGCTCCCCCCCCGCCTGGGGGGGCACTGCCCCTCGCCGTCAGTCCAGGGGGTCCACCCGACCCCCCCCTGAGTTCTCGCCCCCCCCCCCCACCGCCTGGGGTGTGCTGCCACACGCACCTGAACCGGGGGGTCCGCGTGACCCCTCCGACTCTGCTCCAGCCCCCCCCCCCCCCCCCCGCCGCCTGGGGGGGCACCGCCCTTCTTCCCGGAGGGCCTCCCCCCGCCGGCAAGGGGATCCGGCGGCCGCGGGGGAGGGACCCAAGCCAGCCCTAGCCGATCGCCCGTATCGCCAGCCCTAGATTGCGACTCTCTGCTACTGTCTGGCATGTCTGGAGGGAGAGGAACAGGCGCTTTTTCGAGGGTCTGATTACCCCTCCGATTGGGATTCTGCACAATATTGACTTTGATGTATCCGGTTTGACTCCATGAGTCATTGGGGAGTCTGTGTGATTTTGTACCGTATTACCTATACCGCGATTCGCGAGGAATAAAATTTTACCTTATTCCAAAAAATATATATATATATATATATATATATATATATATATATATATATATATATATATATATATATATTACGTATATGTTAATGTAAACACAAAACATCTTTGACAATTTGGCTAGATGTGGGAGTGATAGTTCTCTGTTCTCCAAGAGGTCACTGGTTCATTCTTATGCAACACATTTTTTCTGTCAATTTTTTTTTTGTTGTCAATTTTTTTACTTAACAAATCCTAATTAAATGGGAGGGGAGAGACACGACAACCTCCATTCCTCTTCTCCTAACCTCTCTTCTCCTCTCCTCTCCTCTCCTCTTCGTAGCACCACCACCCCCACCAGCGCAGCAGCAGCACCACCACCACCCGTCGTCCAATCCCCGACAAGGTAAGTTATGAAAGAAAGAAAAAAAATTAATTTTTTTTTAAATTTTTTATTTTATTTTTTGAAATTTCAAAACTGAACATTGTCGAACAGGCAACCTAGGCCCGCCTAGGGGGTTTTCGGTGCGGCCGGAGGCCGTCTAGGCCGCAATTTAGAACATTGCTCTAGCCAGAAG
Organism: Iris pallida; assembly: GCA_029216955.1. NCBI lineage: Eukaryota > Viridiplantae > Streptophyta > Magnoliopsida > Asparagales > Iridaceae > Iris > Iris pallida. Next base: position 75,785 of record JANAVB010035119.1, read on the forward strand.
CCGTACGTTTGCACAAGAGACAAGGACAACATACCACTCATGAGTGTCAGGCGTTTGCTCAGCGCAAGGCTTAGCAGGTTGTTTCTTGTTGCCCTTATGTACGTCCTGAGCATCATCAAGCTGTTGTTTCTGATATTCTGACTGGTCTACTGTCTGGTTCATCTACAGTTTCTACTACTGGTACTTATCGTCAATCTAAACCGCATTGCTGGTTTTGGGCATGACACTACTTAAGCTGCTTCCATTTTTTTCTGCCCACTCTGGTATATATCCTTTGTCTCGAATTATAGGTCCCGAGGCTTCTTACCATATGACTACTGATGATCCTCATTTTACTGTTTTTCAACAGTTCATTCTTCTTCCATTTGTACTGCTGATGGCACTTAATTGATCATTATTTTTTCCTAGTACTTCCTCTTGAGAGCTTCGTGCTTGTTTGGATGCAGATTGGGCCAGCATTCTTATTGATCGAGACCATCTACTACTGTGATCTTTTCATTTCTTCAAAACAAAAGAAACGTGATGTTTATCACTTTAGTGCTTTGGATGAATATCATGTTATGGCTACTACTTCTAGTGAGATCACTTGGCCTCACCATCTTGTTGCTGACATGGGTCTTAGTTATTTCCTCCCACACCCTTTACATTATGACAATGATACTGCTATTCAGATTAGCTTGCAACTTCGTGTTTCAACAGCAAAGGAAACACATTTTGGTTGATTGTCACTATGTTCTTGTAGTGTCAACTTAGGACTACCGTTACCATATCTTACAACCCAGATGCAGATTGCAGATTTAAGGCTCATTCTGTTCAGAGACATCCTTCTTGGCAATTGATCAACCTTGAGTTTGAGGGGTCGTGTTGTTTGTTTGTATTTTTTATTTGTTAATTGTTCATTGACTTTTTGCTGATTGTTTATCTTCTTGTCAAAGTCTCGTTGGACGACCCATCGTGAGTTTGAGGGGGTTGTTAGAGATATAGTCTCATGTCAGTTATTAGAGGAGAGATCTCTAGTTGTAATTGTACATATACTCTTGACCATTGTGCCTAATAGATTTATTGATTCTTAGTTCTAACAAGTTGGTTAAATATTTATAGTATTCCAACAATATAAACAATGTTAAGAATAATATAACTTTAAGATAAATAAGCTTACCTTCTAGAGCCAAATCCCCAACAGATTGTTCCAAACATCAAGGAGATGATGACAGTGTAAAAGAAACGGACTGCTGTATATTGAGGATTTCTCCAATACGAGAGATATTGCTTCCAAAGGCAAGCAAGATACTGGGAAAGAAATGATTGAGAATATTTGGTTGGGAAGCTAAGCTCTTTCATGTCACTGTTAGGTCTGCTTAAATTTTTGACCAAGTCTTTATTGTATCTGTGAAGATTACAAAATTAGATTTACATTTAAATATTAATTGGAACTACTTAAATAACTCCACATACCGAAATAGTTTAGATCTGCGATAATAATCTGCAAAGTCTATGCCAAGACGAGTTTCCATCGCAGCACATGTCACCTCAAGCATCCATGCAGCTGGGTTATGACCGTCTTTGATCTTAGGCACCCCAGGAATTGCCTAAACATTCGAGAGTGTTGTAAGGAAAGGAAAATAAGCACTCTCGAAATAAGAAAGACAAAATTATTGCATGGATGAGGTTAAAAACAAACAGCAACTTACCTCAAAGAATTCAATTAGTTTGTGAGAACTGCAGCCTAGTGGACCAGCATATATAAGTTCTCCTCCACGTTTCATGAACAAGAGCTGCATAAATTATTTCAGGTAGCTCATGCACATGAGAGGTTATGTCAGATAATGTTCGTCAAGAGTTAGCCAGAGAATGTACATAAATTTGCTATTGAATGAAATATTTGTATAATCCTCAGAACATAACACATCAGATAATCGTATAATTCAAGAACAAGAATATTAAAGGATCTAGACATGACAAGTGTAGCAACCGCTACCAAAAAATCATAATTAATAATTAAAACAAATATATAGGCTAATAATAATTATAATAGTAATTGGGTTATTGTTGTTGTGATTATTAATTGATTTATAATTACAAACATTAATATACTTCAAATATTTATATCTTAAATATTCATCTAATTATATAATTCTATGTTTATTGTCATAATTATTTTCTATTAATTTTAAATTGATATGTTATTATGATTACTATTTATAGGTTTTTAATATTGGTTTAGGAATCCCATACCAATAGTCATATATATATATATATATATATATATATATATATATATATATATATATATATATATATATATTTAATATATATATATATATATATATATATATATATAGCCCCCTTCTTATACGGGATAAGTTTACGGGAAGAGTTTACGGGATAGACCAATTTCTTACAGAGAGAAGAAACTCAAAATATCTGGCCGAAATATACGCATGTTTCTCTTCTGAATTTATTTCTCTTTAATATTTAAATCTCTACTCTCTACTCTTAAAAACAAACATATCTCTATCTTTAAAAATAAGGCTTATCTATCAATTTATTTTTAAACACAGAGGAATTTATTTATTTTTAAAAATAGAGATAGATAAATTATTCCATTTATTTTTTTAAATAGAGATAATTTTTTTAAAAAGAATCTGTTCTTATAAATAAATATACCTTTAAAAATTATATTTAAAATATTAATTTTAATGTTAATGTTAATATTAATGTTGATATTAATTTTAATTTTTAATTTTTACATTAATTTAAATTTTAATGTTAATGCTAATGTTAATGTTAATGTTAATGCTAATGTTAATGTTAAATTTAATTTAAATTTAAATCTAAATCTAAATCTAAATCTAAATCTAAATTCTAATCTTAATTTAAATTTAAATTATATTCTTAATCTTAATCTTAATCTTAATCTTAATTTTAATATTAGATTTTAATGTTAATGTTAATATTAATGTTAACATTAATGTTAATATTAATGTTAATGTTAATTAAACTTAATGTTAATGTTGAAATTAAAATTAAAATTAATATCAACAAAAAAGTTAGCACCAAAAAATTAACATGAGAAAAAATATTAAAATTAACATTAATATTAAGTATATTTTTGAACAACATTTTAAAAAGATATTTACGTTTAAAGATTATTTTTTTTTAAAAACAGTCCATCTCTATTTAAAATTTTTATAAAATTAACTTTTATATCTCTATTTTTTGAATAAATAAATAAATCTTTCACTATTTAAAAAATAAATAGACTTATCTTTAAGATAGAGATATGTTCCTTTTTTAAAAGAGAGATCTAACATTTTTAAAGTGAAAGAAATAAAGAAGAGAACCATACGTATATTTTCTCATCCCGTAAGTTTGTCCCGTAAGTTATTCCCGTAGGAGAAGCTTTCTGTATATATATATATATATATATATATATATATATATATATAAATACATATATATATATATATATTTTGAAACAAAAATATATATATTTTTGAAAAAAAAATATATATATATTTTGAAACAATGGGTAAATTGTGGCGAACTCGCCTCCACTGGGGCTCGAACTCCTGGCCACTTGGGCCGCATGCATCTCTCTTAACCATTAGGCTAGAGGTCATTTGCATATATACTTGAGACTAAGATCAGGGGGACGAAAACTCTGTCCCGTAGAACCCCTACGGACTGGGTACAGCTCCACAACCTTGGTCTCTGTGATATGGCGAGGATCTGGGTTAGATGGAATGGAGCTAGTTGGGAGGGTGAGGAGGTTTTCATGTCTGACCAGCTGGTGGCTATCTCCTTCACCAACAAGGGGGGGTTCCACTTCTTACTGGGTGCCGTCTACGGGCACAATGACAGGAGGCGTCGTGAGACCTTGTGGCAGGACATCATCAGGCTGAGTTCATTAGCGAGGCATCGACATCTCCCTCTTCTTATTATGGGAGACTTCAATGCTACGCTATACCGGGGAGAGAAGCTGGGGGGGAGGCCGGTGCCGGACCAGATTCTTTCAGACTTTCAGTCTTGCCTTCTCCAGTCAGGGCTCAGGGACCTGGAGAGGATAGGACACATATGGACTTGGCACAACAAGGCGGAGGTGAGCAGGGTGGCATGCCAGCTGGATCGGGCTTTGGGGAATAGTGATTGGTTCCGCCTATTTCCCTCTTCTGTGGCTGAGGGGCTCCCTGCGGGGACCAGTGACCACTCGCCGATCCTGGTGCGCTTCGTGAAGAGTCCCAGATGGAGAGCCCGTCCTTTCCGGTATGACAACAGTTGGTTCCTATCGGCTGGCTATGAGGAGACGGTGGCGGGAGGACTTGGCCAGGAGGCGGTCGGCACTGTCCAGTTTTGTATGGTCCACAGGCTGAAAAACGCCAAACGCGCCATCCGAGACTGGGTGAGGGCTCTTCCCCGGACCTCCCTTCAGGAGAAGGAGGCGGAGTTGAGAGACCTGCAGGCAGAGCTTCAGGGCGACATGATGAGTGGGGAGATGGCGGCTAGAGAGAAGAGTTTGGCTGCAGAGGTCAACACCTTGAGGCTTCAGCAGGAGATTAGTGCGGCCCAACGGACCAAATGCTCCTGGCTCAAGGATGGGGACCGTTGCACCAAATTCTTCTACGATGTCATCCGGGCGCGTCAGCACCGGAACCGTATCCAGAGACTGATTGGCAGGGACGGGCGCCTTTTGACTGACCAGGTTGCTATCCAGGAGGAGGCTGTCCAGTTCTACTCTGAGCTATATCATCAGACAGACTATCCCTCGGTTTTCCCGCAGCTGATTACGAAGACGTTGATTACGGAGTACGGCAATAGTCTTCTTATGGCCCCTATCCGGATGGCGGAGGTGGAGACGATTGTGATGCAGGCTGATGCTTCCAAGGCTCCTGGGCCGGATGGGTTCTCCAGTGGTTTCTACAAACGCCATTGGAATACCCTCAAGGCCCCGGTCCTTGAGGCTGTTCAGGAGTTCTTTGATACGGACAAGCTCCTGAAGGAGCTGAACCACACCTTCCTGACACTTGTGCCCAAGAAGGAGGGGGCGACATCTCTTGCTGACTTTCGACCGATTGCTTGCTGTAATTATTTGTATAAAATAATTACTCATCTTATGTGCAGGAGGATGGAGGATGCTATGCAGGGTCTGGTGTCTCGGAATCAGGCGGCCTTCATTAAGGGGCGGTCTATTGCGGAGCATAGCCTGCTGGCTCATGAGCTGATTCGGGAGTTCCACAAGCCTGGAGGGATGAAGGCATGTGTGAAGCTCGACCTGAGGAAAGCATACGACACTGTCAACAGGGACTTCCTCTGTCATTTGATGGCTGCGATGGGCTTCTCCGAGACTTGGGTGGATAGAGTCAGAGAGTGCATCACCTCTCCTACTTTCTCGGTTCTCATCCAGGGTATCCCTTACGGGTTCTTTGGTAGCAGCAGGGGGCTTCGGCAGGGGGACCCGCTCTCCCCCTACCTATTCACCCTTGTGATGGAGTATTTCACATGTTTGATGGACATCGCGGTGCATCGGGAGAGGATTGTACCGATATACAGCAGGGTCTCCCCGGTGGTCTCTCATCTCATCTATGCTGATGATCTTTTGGTCCTGTTGAGGCCTTCCATGCGTGGGATGAGGGAGCTTGCGGCAGTGATGGAGGAGTTCGGACAGCTATCGGGCCTTCGGTTAAACAGGGACAAAAGCAAAGTCTACTTCAGCAACTCTTGCACTTTGAAGGAGGAGCGGGCCTTGGAGCTTGGGGTGGAAATGGGGGACCTCCCGGTGAAATATCTGGGGGTGCCCCTTTCCGTCAACTACGCGAAGGACCGTGACTGTCAGAGTCTGGTGGATTTTGCACAGAGGAGGGTTGAGGGCTGGCAGGCGGCTGGCCTTTCGTTTGGAGGGCGTATTGAGCTGGTTCGCTCAGTCATTTCTGCTATTGCTCTGTTCTGGCTCCAATCGATTATGGTGCCTCTGGCTACTATCAGAAAGATTGAGAGCATATGTGCTAAGTTCATTTGGCATGGGGGGATACACGCCATCTCCTGGGAGCAGCTCTGTCGGCCTAGGAAAGAGGGAGGTGTAGGTCTGCGATCACTTGTTTCTGTCAGGGAGGCGGCGGGGATCAAGCTGGCATGGAGGTTCCTTCAGGGTGATTCTCTATGGTCGGCCTGGATGACTAGTCGGTATCTCCGGGGCAGAAACTTCTGGGTATGTGAAATTGACAACAACTTCTCTGTGTCTTTCAAGCATATCCTGAGGACTCGTTCTGTTCTTCGGACGGCTTTGCGGAGGAGGATGAGGGAGGGAGGGGAGACGGATCTATGGCTCGATCCGTGGATCTCAGGTCAGTCTCTCCTGGAGATTCTGGGGCCCCAGAGGGACGGCGTGGCATACAGAGGTCTGACGTGTAGGCACATCATACGTGGTGGGATCTGGAGGCCTGAGGAGTATCGATTCACTGCTGCGTTAGTTGAGGAGATCAGACAGGTGCAGATCACTCCTACGGCACTGTCTGATGTCTGGATGTGGGCCCCTCCCGGCCGCTCGGAGGGTGCTGGGGAGTTCAGATTTAGCAGCTGCTACGACCTTGTCCGCCCCTACTTCGATGATATTGAGGAGTACGACTTTGTCTGGGGGAAGGGGCTCGCCAGGAAGATGCAATTGTCTGCATACAAACTGGTGATGGGCCGGTTGCTTACTCGGGATAGATTGCTTCGGTTCGGGGTTTCTGTTCCTGAGCCTGAGTGTGTTTTGTGTGAGACAGAGCCTGAATCTATTGGGCACCTGTTCTTTCAGTGCCATGTGGCATGGAGCATCTGGGCAGAGCAGTGCAGGAGACACTTGGGAGGGGTTGGCAGGGAGCGGGACTTCAGAGAAATCCTTAAGTGGATTGGTGATTGCAGGGGCAAGGAGCAGAGCTGGGCTAGGCATGCTAGATTGAGACTTGCTGCGTCAGTTTGGCATGTCTGGAGAGAGAGGAACCGGCGCATTTATGAGGGACTATCCACCCCAGTGGTGGGCATACTTCATAACATTGAGTCGGATGTACTAGTAATGTCCCCCTGAGTTGGGCTTGTATCACTATGTTGTAACCTTATTGAGATGATGGAATAAAATTTACCCTTTTTCCAGAAAAATATATATATATATATATATATATATGAGCGCAGTCGAGAAAAAATGGCGACGGTGATGCAGAAGATCAAAGACATCGAAGATGAGATGGGCGATCGGGTTTCTCCACGCGACCTCGGCGACACGGCTAGGGTTCCGAGGAACTCTCCTCCCCCGCGGCCTCCAAACCCCCTCGCCGGCGGGGGAAGGAAGTCGGGGAAGAAGGGGGTCAGTGGCGGCGGCGGAGAGGGGGGGTGGGAGCGGTGGTGGGGGGGGTCGGGCGGACCCCCCAGGCGGGCTGCGGGAGGCGGCGCCCCCCCAGGCGGGGGGGGGGGGGGAGATCGGGAGCATCGGTGGGGGGGGGGGGGTCAGGCGGACCCCCCAGGGCGGTGGCGGAGGTAGTGGGGTCGGTTCCGGAGGGGGTCGGGCGCACCCCCTCCGACGGCCGTGACGGACGTGGCCATGGGTGGTCCAACTGTGGAATCGGACGGAGTTCGGATCTTTCCGGGGGTCTCCAACGCTCCGTCTTTTGAATTCGGAGCTGGATCTGGATCTCAGGAGGGTCACATGTAGGGAGGAGGATGGACGACGGTTACGCGTCGTCGCGTAGTGAAGACCGGGAGAAAGGTAGGAGGAGGACAGAGCCATCTTAGAGATCGCTTCACTGCTGACAGACGACAAGGCGGGTCAGGGGCGCGGCCATCGGCACGTGGCCCTGTGGCGTCTGCGGGGAGATCGGTGGGCTGGCGGCCCAAGGCGACCGCGGCAGATAAAGGGAAGAGCAAGGTGGCGGATCTTGGCGATCAGGGGTCTGGGTCACCCCTCCCGGGGGCTGTCCCCAGGCCACATGGGATGACTCCACGGCAGGCTGGAAGGTCCTGGGCAGATATTTGCAAACCTATAGGACCGAAAAGTTCCACATCGATGGAGTACGTGCCGCCGATTAAGGCAGGAAGGGGTTTCCGGGCCTCGTTCCCTGCGGAGGAGATAGAGAAGGTGACCGCCTACTGGGAGAATACTCTGGTTCTCTACGTCCTAGGCAACAAGCCTTTTTACGGACAGATCCGGGGTTATGCGGCACGAGTCTGGCAGCCAAAGGGCAGTATGGAGTTCTTTGCTCGCGAGAACGGCTTCTACTATGTGAAGTTTGGGCTTGCGGAGGATGTCGCAAGGATCCTGCAAGGCGGCCCCTGGACGTTCGACGGCAGGCTTATCATGCTGAAGGAATGGACCCCGGAACTTAGATGTGAGAGAAAAGCCCTGAATGCCATCCCTGTATGGATCCGCTTTCCTGAGTTTCCTGTCCGGTTCTGGAGTATCCTATTGCTGATGCGTCTGGCGAGCTTGGTGGGCACCCCAATCAAGGCGGATGAAGCTACTGCCTTTCGGTCGTGGTTGATGTACGCCAGAATTTTTGTGGAGATTCGGACTGGGGGGGAGTTACCGAAGATGGTGGAATATGAGATTCCTTCTGGAGAGGTGTGCTACCCCAGAAAGTGAAATACGAATGGGTTCTACCTACCTGTTCACGTTGTACATGTTTTGGACATCTGGCGAGTGCTTGTTCGACGCAGGTGGAGCCTACTATTCCCCTTAGTGAGGCTCCAGACTTACCCTGTGACATGGATTCCAGAGATGACAGTGGAGAGGAGGTCTTGGTTGGAGGGGTTTCCCATCCAGTGAGTAATGGCGGGTTGAGCCTCATTGTCTCTACCCAGCTAGCTCCCACGAGTGGGGCGTTGACCACTTGCCCGGGGCAGAGTAGTATGATAACCAGAGGCATGGTGGCATCGAAGATCGAGGAGCGAGGGGGTTGCGGATCGACTGAGGGACATGTTAACTGTAGGAAGTGACGTGCTGTTGGTCCGCTGAGTGACGATCCCTCCAGGGAGGGGGGGCATCCTACTGACAGAGAGGAGGCGGTGTGTGTTGACAACCCTGCCTGGGCGTTGGTGCTCTCTCAGGTCGCTCCCCAGCAGGCCTTTCCGACTGGGATGGAGGAGGATCTATTAGCGTCGGATGTGGCACATTCCCCAGGTGCCGATCCGGGTATTTTCCAGGGGACCCATCCTCTCATTAATTAATGGCTATCATCGCCTGGAATGTGAGGGAGGCGTGTTCGTTAGGGAGGTGGAGAGAGATTTGTGGGGTTCTTCATAGAGAGAAGTGCGACATTTCTGTTCTATTAGAATCTATGATCAAAGGTGAAAAGACTCTTGCTCGGCGGACCCCATCTCATTGGGCCCAACTTCACAACCTGGCTCTGTGTGACATGGCCAGAATTTGGGTTCGATGGAACTCGAAGAGCTGGAATGGTGACTTGATCTTGATGACGGAGCAGTTGATTGCCATCTCCTTCTCGAACAAGGGTGGTTTTCGGTTCTTGCTGGGGGCGGTTTACGGCCACAACGACAGAAGGAGACGGGAGTCCCTGTGGAGCGACATCTTCCGTGTTGCCGCTACTGCAGATTCGACGTCTCTTTATCTTCTTCTGATCGGGGACTTCAATGCCCTTCTGCACCGAGGGGAGAAGGTGGACGGTCGTCCAGTTCCAGACTCTATCCTTTATGATTTTCAGAGATGCCTCCTCCAGGCGGGGCTTCAGGGATTGTCGCGCTCAGGTTTCATCTGGACTTAGCATAACAAAGCAATCTGGAACATGGTTGCATGCCAGCTTGATCGAGCCCTGGGCAATGGGAATAGTTTCGGCATTTTCCCAATTCTTCGGCTGAGGGACTGGCTGCTGGGACGAGCGATCATTCACCCATCAGGGTTGGCTTCACTTCTCGGTCTCCTGGGAAGTCTCGTCCTTTCAGGTACAACAACAGTTGGTATCTCTCGGAGGGCTACCTGGAGGCTGTCTCAGAGGGGCTTACTAGATGTCAGGAGGGGACGGCCTAGTTTCGCTTGGTACGTCGTCTCAAGGACATGAAGAAGGCTCTTCGGAATTGGGTGAAGGGGTTGCCCAAGTCCACCTTAGAAGATAAGGAGGCGGCGTTGTGGGCTATCCAGCAGGACATGCAATCTGACATGCTTAATGGGGACCTGGCGGCAAGAGAGAAGGAGCTGATCGAAGAAGTCAACATCCTGCGGCTACAGAAGGAGATTAGCACGGCTCAGCGTGCCAAATGTTCCTGGCTCAAGAACGGCAACTGTTGTTCCAAATTCTTCTATGATGTCATCCGGACAAGACAGCATAGGAATCACATCTCCCAGCTTCTTGATGCAGATGGCAACCTGGTGGGGGCGCCGGCTGAGATCCAGGGCGAGGCTATCAGGTACTATTCTGAGTTATATTTCCAAACTGACTACCTATTTGTGTTCACAGAGGTTGTTACGAAGAGATTGGTGACTCCGTATGGGAATAGCATCATTCTTGCCCCTGTTACTTTGGAGGAGGTGGAATTAATTGTCAAGTTGGCGGATCCCAACAAGGCCCCCGGACCGGATGGTTTTAGCAGTGGGTTCTACAAACGCCACTGGGACACTCTGAAGTATCAGATCTTGGAGGTAGTGCAGGAATTCTTCACCAAAGGAAAGCTGCTGAAAAAGCTGAACCACACTTTCCTGACCTTGGTGCCAAAGAAGGAGGGAGTGACAGCATTGGCGGATTTCAGACCTATTGCGTGCTGTAATTATCTTTATAAGATATTTACGCACCTTATGTGCCGACGGATGGAGGAGATCATGCAGGACTTGGTATCTTCGAACCAGGCTGCGTTCATCAAGGGGAGGTCGATCGCTGAGCACAGTCTCCTGTCTCATGAGATGGTGAGGGGCTTTAGCAAACCCGAAGGAAAGAAAGCATGTGTAAAACTGGATCTGAGGAAGGCGTATGACATGGTCAATCGGGACTTCCTCTGTCATCTGATGACCGCCATGGGTTTCGAGGACCACTGGGTTGCATTGATCCGGGAGTGCACTACATCCCCCACTTTCTCTGTCCTCATCCAGGGCATTCCTTATGGGTACTTCCAGAGCAATCGTGGGCTTAGGCAAGGCGGCCCCCTGTCCCCTTACCTGTTTACGTTTGTCATGGAATACTTCACATGTCTGATGGACCTGGTAGTGCACCGTGGTTGGCTGGTCCCGTTGTTTAGGAGGGTGGATCCTCCAGTTACCCACCTTATATATGCAGATGATCTCTTGGTGTTCATCCAGCCATCGACGGATGGTATGCAGACGCTTGCGGAGATTATGGGAGAGTTGAATTCCCTTTCGGGCCTTCAGATGAACAGAGAAAAGAGTATGGTGTACTTCAACTCCCTATGTCCCCAGAAGGAGGAGCGGGTCGATGTGTTGGGGATCGAGAGGAGTGATCTTCCGGTGTGCTATTTAGGAGTGCCTCTTACAGTCAACTATGCGCGAGATCAGGACTGCCATAGTCTGGTAGAGTACGTCCAGAGGAGAGTGGAAGGTTGGCAAGCCGCCGGATTGTCATTTGGAGGACGCATCAAGCTGGTCAGATCGGTGATTTCGGCTGTGGCTCATTTCTGGCTGCAATCCATCCTCCTCACTGTTGCCACTGTTAGAAAAGTAGAGCGGATCTGTGCAGATTTCATTTGGAGGGGGGGTATGCATGCGATCTCCTGGGAGCAGCTCTGTCGACCCAGGAAGGAGGGAGGAGTGGGGCTCAGACCGTTGATGGAGATTAGGGAGGCCTCCGTGCTTAAGCTGGCATGGAGATTCATCAACGGGGGGTCTCTCTGGGCTGACTGGATGCACAGCAGATACGTGAAGCAGGACTACTTTTGGACGTGTGCTACTGACAACAATCACTCAGTCACTTTCAAAACTTTCTTGAGACACAGGAGGGTTCTCAAATCTGCTATCCGGAAGGTCATGAATGATGGGTCTGGAACGGACCTTTGGCGAGATCCTTGGATAGATCGACTTTCGCTAATGGACATCAGGGGAGCTCCGACACATCAGGAAGACAGGCGTGGGCTGACGTGTAGTCGTATCATTCGTGACGGGGAGCGGAGGCCGGAGTCTTATCGGTTTACTGAGGAGCTGGGTGGGATCATTAGTACTATTGCCATTGATCCGGACTTGCCTGCTGATCGGTGGATTTGGGAGCCGACAGGAGCAACTCCGGGAACTGGGGAGTTCCAATTCCGGAACTGCTACAACCTCATCCGGCGCACCTTTCCTCAGAGTTCTGACTACGAGTTCGTATGGTGCAAGGGTCTGGCCAGGAAGATGCAGCTTTGTGTCTACAAGCTTCTACTGGACCGTCCTTTGACTAGGGATCGTCTGAGTTCGTTTGGAGTGCCGGTTCCAGATCCCAAGTGTGTGCTTTGCAGTATAGAGAATGAATCTATAGGGCACATTTTCTTCGAGTGTGCCCTGGCATGGCAGATCTGGTCTGAGCAGAGTAGAGCGTTGGGAGGGTACAACTCCGGAAAGGGAATTGGGGACATCATCACTGTTCTCCGAGATAGCAGGGGTCAAGGGCAGGACTGGTTCTGGACTGCCAGACTTCGACTGGCGGCCTCAGTTTGGCATATATGGCGGAAACGAAACCGCGGATATTTGAGGGGCTGGTCACCCCTTCGGTAGGCATTCTCCATAACATAGAGTTTGATGTAAATGCTATGGGGAACTGAAGAGTGGGAGTCCCACTTTGATTGTATGTTGTAAGATTATTGCTTTGCATTTGGAATAAAATTTACCCTTTTTCCAATATATATATATATATATATATATATATATATATATATATATATATATATATATATATATATCCTCCTCTTATTAGGATTAGACTAGGTAAATTTAAATATATATATATATATATATATATATATATATATATATATATATATATATATATATATATATCCTCCTCTTATTAGGATTAGACTAGGTAAATTTAAATCTATTACGAATGTATAGGAATAGAATTAGTGTTAGGGACCGACATGGACTAGGATTGTATTAAATATAGGTATGCATGTACTAGGAAGACTTGGTATTAGGATTAGGATTTCTATTGGTGTATTTACCCATATTATAATAGATTTCTATCGAGATTTCTGTAAGAGGATTATGTTTAGGGGAGATTCTTTGATAAGGATTTCATTTATACGAAAAATTTTATACATAAAAGGGTGCAATATTTGATTTAAATCAGTTTGCAATCGAATTTATTCAGATAAAGGTAACCATAGTGCATTTGTAGTAAAATGATCATCTAATCTCTCTTAGGATACAACTCCGTTTTAGGTCCATGACCCCAATTTGCTAACAACTAGGCCTACAACTTTTATGTAGAAACCTTTACAAAATTTTGTCATTATAACCTTCTAAATTGTAGTAAAAGAGAGAACTGCGAATTATTTCATATTTAGTCAAATGTTCTAGAATCATAATCCTATTAGGCTTAATGGAAGACTATATGATTCATTCAACCTTTGTCCATTAATTCTCTTCAAATTCAGCAAGCAACCACCTCTGTCTCCGCTCGCCTCGATTTGCTTGCCTACAACTTCGACTCCGATATTTTGCGGTAACGACTCTAAAATTTCTCCAAATCCATATTTAAAGGTATACAACTACTAAAAAGCTAACTTTGTACTTTTTCTTGTATGTGGTATTTGTAAATCGTTGTTGTCGATTGAACGTTAATACTTGTGGGGTTTTCGAGCATGTGTTTATTATGGAATTGAGTGGTGGATTGTCGTATATGGTCATGGACGTACATGCGGTAGTGGATAGTGGTTGTTGCGGATATTTTTCTAGCTATTATGGATTTGAACTTTGAGCAGGCAAGTAACAATCTAGCAAGTTTTATTACAATTATCTTAGATTGCATTGTAATATTGTGTTCATGTTATTGATTATAAAGATTCATGACCATATACTAAGATAGAGATATTGATTGTCATTGTTCTCATTATTGTTTCTTGTAATTATATTGTTCTTATGATATTATTGTTTCTAGTGCAGACTCACATTTACGTGAAGACATTGATTGTCATTGTTCTCATTATTGTTTCTTGTAATTATATTGTTCTTATGATATTATTGTTTCTAGTGCAGACTCACACTTACGTGAAGACAGGTTTAGCTATTGTTATCATGTTACTAAGTCATGCACTTCATGTATGACTGTTTCAGTCCTAGCCCGTCCACATGTTTGAAAGTTGCTGCCCAAACACACATGAGCACCTAGATGTAGACCTTTCCATTCCTTTCTTGCATGTTGTCATATATCTTGTCATTTTTCATCTTGATATTATATGGTTAGCTTGTTCATATTCTTGTCCTTCAGTACTACTTGCTATATATTATATCTTGTGGTACTTGAATTTGCTCCGTTGTAAACGTTTATGATATATTTATAGATATAGATAGTATATTGCATTGTTTGATGGGATTCCTAGGAGTGATTCTATCGAACGTTATAGGCTGGACGTAGCACGTTCTCATCCCAAAAGTGGAAGCGGGTTTTGACAAGTAGCAACAAGTATGATAAGCAGTAGGTGCAACATTGGTTTCTCATTCGTTAGTTAAAAAAACTGTGCATCTTAAAGCTTAAAACAAGTTATAGAGGTAGGGAATGAAAGAAACCTCATCAAATGACTCAAAAATGTCTATGCTTGGTTGATGAATTGTGCACACAATCGTCCGTCCAGTATTAACGATATTCCTCACAGTTCTCATCACAATGGCTGCAGCCCTCGCATCCAATCCTGATGTTGGTTCATCCATAAACACGATAGAAGGGTTTGCAACAAGTTCAACAGCAATTGTCAACCTTTTGCGCTGTTCTGTGGACAACCCATTGATGCCTGGTAGACCAACAAGGGCACCACTTAATGGTGTGAGCTCCACAAGTTCCATCACCTCTTCCACAAAAATCTGCATCAGTATGAGTTAGAACTAGGAAAGTAAACAATTAAAGTAGACCATAGAAACCATATACTGAACTATGAAGTTAAAACCTTTCTAGTCTCCACGTCAACATGTGAACTTAATCGGAGCCATGCTGAGTATAATAGTGATTCAATAACAGTCAAGCAAGGAGAGTGCACATCATTCTGCTCGCAGTATCCAGAGATTCTTGCGAAAGTTTCTTGGTTTTTTGGGTAACCTGAAATTGTTATGCTCCCTTCTATATATCCTCCAGTCTTCCTTCCTGCTAAAACATCCATTAGAGTAGTTTTACCAGCACCACTAACTCCAACAAGTGCTGTGAGTACTCCAGGCCTGAAAGCCCCAGTTACATTGACCAACAATTGAAGTCTGTCCTCTAATATGCCCTGTTGTTTCAGTTCCTGCTAGCAAAACTTGATAAGGACAAAGAAATTCAAAAAAAAATTCAACAAGGAGACGAGAGGATAGAAGCATGAACCTACCACAGGTACATCCACATAATAATTGATATCGTTAAAGCACATGGACAGAGGCTGGAATGGCAAGACCATGCCTTTCTGTTGCTTGTCATTTTCTCCTGTGCCAGAAATTGGAAGTAATACTAAGATGAGATCAGAGGTCAAAGGCATTATCGCGAGTCTTCCTCATGCAAGAAGATGACATATGATATCAAGATTTTCTGATGAAATAAGAAACTGAAAAGGCTGCATGTGATGGTGCTTATTGTATAATAATCATTGCATGATGACAAGCACATTATATAATATATGGCTGACACACCCATATAGCGACTTAACTACCACTAAAACAACCATCAATCTTTTTCTTTCAACTATATGGAAGTGGTTGTAGGCCTTTGTAACAATTTTCCTAGCAGAACCTACATGCCACTTATCCATGTATCTAGCAATTCTACTCCACGTTTCACAAGTGTCAGCATATGGCTTGTACACTGTCTACTCAAGGAGTACATAAATATGACCATTCCCTGTCAAATGGTCATAAATAACATTGTCCTCTATTAGCACAAATCACAGAGCTCCTAATAGTATCTAGCTTTCTCGTGGTATGATGTCGATCGAACTTTGCTATCATATCACTTCTTTTTAACGTTATTATAGGGTGTGCATTAATTTATATATTTTTTAATCTATGCTGAACAAGTGTGCTTGTACCACTATCGGAGAAATGGAAGAGGATTGAGAGGGAAAGCCGGGAAGGAAGATACAACGACTGTCATCGGAAGGGACATATCCATGTGTCCTGTGACTCTCCTCTGCAACACGTGGACAGGAAGGTCGCTTAGCCTCTGGTTGCTTCAAGGAGAAGCAGATCAGGATGGGGAAGCGTCTAATGGCTGAGACGGTGAGGCCTGGAGAATCCGGCGTGCCAGTTCAGTTCCGGGAAAGAGTGGTGGATAGGTGCCAGTATGAGTTCCAACGGAGATTGGTTCCATATCCACTCTGCAATATTACTGAATCCATGGTGGAGAGAAGGAATGAGCTATCCAAATATTACATGATGGCTGTGGCGGTGAGCGGACACCCGCAAAAAGGGACATTAATTCTAGCGCAGACAGCCTGGCGAATGGCCGTGGACGGCGCAAAGGTTCAGAGGAGGTTTTCTCGTCCTTTTCCGAATAGTTTCGCTCAAGAAATGGCAGCAAGAATCGGAACAATGACACTCAAGCCTGGAATTGTAGTAAAGTTCAAAAAGTGGAGTCATAGAAGGCACTGAGTCGATCGAGTCACAGGTTCAAGTTTGGCTAACTCTCCATCACTTACCCATCCATTGGTGGGAACGAGACGGCTCCATCGACCTTGTCCAATAGTTCGCAAATCAGTTGGAAGTCACCCTGGCGATTGCGAGATGCGCAATGGTGGAGGAAGCAAATATCCACATTGGTTGCGTCCATCATAGTGACATTGTGAATGAGATCTTCCCATTTATTGATGCACCACCGGATTCTTGTTATGAAAATTGACATAGTGGAGGAAGAAAAAGGAATGTTGGAACCGACATTAGATTTTTGGGTACAAGGAGGGCGTTGTTCCAAGACTTAGGGTTCCGTCAAGGTTCCCCTAGCTCTATGGAACAAGAAAGCGGTATGATGTTTGGTCCGAGTGAATCGGACTTCACCGGAACTCGGGACCTGTCAAAAACGTAACTCATTGAAGCTGAGAGTGGGATCCAAAATAATTTTGATTTGGAGACTAATTTGGAGATGGAAGCTGAACCGGGTTGGAGTAATCCCGATGGGGTTAGTTTAAAAAGTTAAAAACTCCTCTGGTGGCTTGTTCAAACAAATGTTCGCACTATCGATATCGGAACCAGTATCAGAACCTTCCTATGAGTATCGGGATAGGCAGTATCCACAGTATCGGTGGTTTCGGATCGGAGTATCGAATTTTTTTGGTATCGGAAAGCAAATGATTATTAATAAATTAATAATTTTTTTGAAAAAAATATTTGATACATTTAGGCATAATTTTAAGTATTTCATGTGTTGTTTCTTATTAATTTTGGAATTGAATGAAATAGTAGTCACCCTAGTCGATTGGTTACCTGTGATAGATAAGTTTTCTTTTTTTACATGTTTTTACAACCTTACTATGCTTTTTCACCCTTGTTGATTGGTCTTTTTCGTTTAATTTTCTTTACGAATAGACTGGAAAAGAGACCTCTGGTGTCGGTATCGGTGAGTATCGATATCAGTCGATATCGGATCGGGACATGTCAAACCGTACCGGTATTAGCTATATCGGATCGGTATCGGCCGATACTGCAAACTATGCTTAATACTTTCAAATTCAAAATAAAGAAGATGACATGCTACAACTAGCAATTGATGGATGTCACAATGACATTCCAATATTGATTTGCAATGAAAATATCATGCATCTTAGAAGTAGTCTCTGAGAAGGATGTTAGAGGAGACTTTTCTTTCGATAAGTATATAGTTAAAGACGAGTCTGAATGAGATTAAAATGCTTGGCCATCAAATGGACTTATCTAATTTGCAAACAAATGATGAAAACTACTTGGAACAAGATAGAGGGGAACTTGTTGATCAACATTTGTGTGAGATATTAGGCCAATAATTTAAATCATGCCTAGGCTCTGCCTCTTGTGAGGAGCACAAAAATTATCATGCTCGTATCATATCTACCAATAAGCACGGGAGTGGCTTCTTAAGACAGAGACTCCACGGTGACCGCCATGGACGAGACAAATAGGGAAGAAATGCATAATGCAGGAATTTGAGTTTTAATGGAGAAACATGTTTAGTCGATAGCAGAGGAGCAACTATTTGGAAAGGCAAACTACATGGAAGAGGTGGTGTTGGAAAACCAACCTGACATCGCTATGCAATATGAGGGTCTAAGAAAGCCCAATACTCGGTTGACGGATGGATGGGATGAGGGCAGTGTTCTAAATGGCAGTCGAGGAGGCGCTAGACGGCCACTCTCCGCACCGCTTTGTCATATGCAGTGAAATAGGCGGTCATCGGAGGTTTGGCGGCATAGGCAGAGGTGAGGAGGTATAGGTGGAGGTGAGACGGCGTAGGTGGAGCAATACCTAACTACATATTTTGGCAGAACAGTTTTGCAAGCATTATGGACCTATATGGTTCACTTTTACAAGACTGAAACTTCATAAATCATTGTTCTACAACTTAGTCATGCATAAAACATCCTTAAAATACGCATATTATGCAAAAAAAGAAGATAAAATAGTAAAAATGTATCAGGCGTCTAGGTGGTGCCTAGGCGACCTAGACAGCCTATGTGGTAGGCAGACTCTCTCCGCCGCACACCCATCTACCGCCAATTAGAACCTTGAATGAGGGAACTGAAAAGCCATAAACATGAGACTCATACACAAAAAATAGGAACCCGGCAAACGGAGAACACCATGGTACGGTAAAGAAAAAAAATGCAAGAATCATAATAGCAATGATATGTCGTGGATGCATAAACTCCACAAATATGGTAGCCAATCTACAGTTCAGATGAGGTGTTGTGTGAGGAGTTATCTTTCGGAAATGATTGAGTTCTACCGAAGGAGGGATAACTTAATCAAAGTACACAAAGCCGCCTTCCATCCCTACCAGACATGCAGGCAAAGTTCCTCAAACAACACAGTACATGATTGGTTTACTGTATAAAAGAGTCAAAGACTAGGAATGTGAGGATTATGAGCCATCTTATCCAACTAAGAGAATTAAATGGGATGGGTTCATATCAACAAAGTGGCCGGGAGTTTGGGCCTTATAGTGACTTAGTAAAGGAGAGTCACGCTCAGTCATAAAGCCATGGTACTCAAAGGCATGCCTCTGGTAAGCCTAAGACGCGCCTCGCAGAAAGGTACAGCAGTTGCGCCTCGCACCTCACTAGGTAAGGCACTTTTCTCCGGACACACCAAAGGTGCACCTTTCAGTAAGATAAAACCAAGAAAAGGCGCGTCTTATAGGTTTTTTTTCTTTTGTATATATATTTATAAAAAAAAACTTTGAGACAGAGAGATAGCATTTACCTCATATGTGAGGGGGAGAGATAGCCCTTTTCATGGTTGTCAAAGTTGGTTACAGTTGAACTGAAAAAAACTAAAATTTACTAAAATTGTGGTATTAAAAATACAAACTCTTGTTAGTTTTGTTGACTGTAATTGCAATTGCTGCTCTGCTAATTCACTTGGTTATGTTTTAATATGTTTTTTTGTTTTAATATGTTATTTGGTTTTTTTGCATTACTAATGTTTTATATTTTTTATGTATATATTTTTTTATTTTTGCGCCTCGCTTCGCTCGGACATGCATCTCAAGTACGACTTGCGTCTCGAGCGATATGGATCCTTTGTGCCTCAAGTGCGCCTTGAGCCTTTGACTACCTTACATAAAGCACAAGGACAACATCAAACCAACATATGAGTATCTAGAAAAAAATTGATAATCCAATACGTACAGGACCAAGTAAATCATGAATTAATAAGAAGGGGAATTAAGTGGAGAAAGCCTAACCATGGAAGGGATGTCAAGGTGTGCCAAATCGACAAGGGAATTAGACACCATGGATGGAGATTAAGGTCATAGATTGACAAAAAGCCTAATAAGTGGAAGGGGTAGGGTAAGAGATTGTTGGAATATCAAAAGTTCTAAACACAAAAGAGGTACGGGAAGTGAGATATATCTCTGTTATAAGTTTTGGAAGCGAACAATTTGGAATCAACAATGGAGGAAAGGGATTTGCGGCTACGAGGCATGATGGTTGTGAGGGTTGTCGTACAGTAGGGCCAACACATCATGGAGAAAGGAACAAGTTCGAATAAACGAGGTTCGTTATCAGGTAATAGGAGATTTGTGACCATGAAGGTCGTTGTTGGGAACTAGGGAATTTGCAGCCAGAAGAAGCTCACGATATAGACAATAGTCTCTGATTTAGATCAAATAATACAATGGATTCTAGTTGTGGCACGGTGTGACTACCCCGTAGATCGTTCCATCTTTGATTTGGTCTGACAGCGAATCATGTTTAAGTAAGCATAACATAATAGGTCGTGCCACCGTCCACATTTCTCCTTTTTCGGTTATAACAGGGGAAGCAAAATTGCAAAACTTCGTGCGGAAAGGAAAAGGTTCAAGAGCTGATCGAGCCAAGCTAGAGCTTTCCTATCCAAGCCAACACTCAAATGGTGTCGTTTTAGATAATCCAATCTTCATAAACCTAGTGACCGAATCACTTGAATGGGTTGAAGGCAACCGTTTGTACATGGGTCTTTGTTTCGTTAATTACCATTAATGGAACACCATTTAGTCTAAAAAAAAGTGTGCACGTACCGTGCGGATAAATGAATGAGTGGTTCCCCACATATTGCCTTCAGTTGGATATCAAGTCTTGACTGGTAGTGGGCATGATATAAAACAATGGAGATTAGAAGGGTGCACTAGAGAATACAAAAAAAGAGTTTATTATCTAATTTTGAGGAATGAAAACAGGATCTTTCAAGGGAAAGAAGGGCCCACAGTTTCCTATCTCATTTGTTCTCTACAAAAAAATTTGGCATCTAACATTTAACAAGGAAATCTGATCTATGTGCATCTTTTCCAAACAAAGAACTTGCTTCTCCTCTCATTCCATTCTATATTTGCTGAAATCAAACTCCATGAGGCATCCTATAGCATATTGAAACACTATATTATATTGTTTCTGCGTATTTATAGTCTTAATTCCTAATTTTGAGGAATGAAAACAGGATCTTTCAAGGGAAAGAAGGACCCACAGTTTCCTATCTCATTTGTTCTCTCCGATAAAATTTGACATCCAACATTTACCAAGAAATCTGATCTTTGTGCATCTTTTCCAAAGAAAGAACTTGCTTCTCCTCTCATTCCATTCTATATTTGCTGAAATCAAACTCCATGAGGCATCCTATAGCATACTGAAACACTATATTATTGTTTCTGCTTATTTATAGTCTTAATTCCTAATAAACCTAAGAGCATCTCCAACCCTATTGTCTTGTTAAGTGTTGTGAGTCTTATGTGGCTCCTATGTGGCATGAGCCACAAGACAATGTCTTGTTTATGTGGCAAAATTATATCTCAAAAGACAATGAGATAGAAAAACTCTCTCCAATGCAAAAGTATTGAGGAGACAATAAAAAGTATTTTTTCCAACTTCCAAGGCAACTCCTCCACTTCTTCAACTTTTTTTATAAACATTTATATTCATAATTGATGATGTGGAGACAAAGTCATTGTGAAGTGCATTGTCTAGATCTAGACAAGCAACTTCACATTCTCCTTGCCATGTCATTGCCATGTCAACTTCATGTTTTATTCTACATTTGCATTGGAGAAGAATTTTTGGAATGAAAGTTTGTCATTCCTATGTGGCAACCATTTTTTCTAAACTCACAATAGGGTTGGAGATGCTCTAAGAATTCCTAAATCTTAATAGAAAGTTTCAGTCCCAATTTAAATCCAGTACTGACTTTGCTGCAACTGTCTTTCCGACTTTGATCCTGTATGCACCACCAACCATTTTCATCCATAGCATTTTGTAGGCAGCCATGGAAGTAAGCATTCTTAAATCTTAATAGAAAGTTTCAGTCCCAATTTTTTTATCCAGCACTGACTTTGCTGCAACTGTCTTTCTGACTTTGATCCTGTATTCACCATTAGCCATTTTCATCCATAGCATTTTGTAGGCACCCATGCAGTCGTGTGGGAAATCCACATGCAGAACTTAGCAATCTAAAGCAGGTTCATTGCTGCCTTTTCTGCTTAATCACATGATTCACCCAAATCCAATTACTGAACTCATAAAAACAAACAGTACTGTCGTTATTGGTTTAGACAATGATTTTCTTGGAGCCAATTCGTCTGTTTAGGGTTAAGTTTAGCATGCATGTGTACAGGTACAATTGATCGTTTTGCTAGCCCATATGTTTCATGTGTAATTACCAACTTCACATTTTTCCTCATTTTTATGAATTTATCTGATGAAAAGTCATGCGAGGGCTAGCTGAATGACCACATTTAAACAATAGCATTTTGTTCAATTACCTATATTCATTTACAATTATCAAATATTACCAAGTTGTGTTCATCAATTTTACTACATAAAACATCATTGGGCTGAGTCAAATAATCATGACATTTACTAGGATTAAATATATAACCCTTAACCCACTAGTGCACTACAACTCTAGAGTTAAAATATATAACCCTTAACCCACTAGTGCATGTTTAACATGGTATCAGTCTATCAAAGCAACCCAAATTTGAATCTTCTCTAGTGCAAATTTTAAGTTGATTTTATACGGGAAAAAAGTATCAGCTCTATGTGAACCCAGCTCTGTCCAAAATAGGCATTTGACTTGCAGGGACATGTTAAAATAAAGATATAACCTACAGTCTAATAAAACTCAAGAATTTTGGTGCAGTGTTGCGGACTTTAATAACTATAACAGCATTTTAGACAATGTTATAGAAAGTGTTAGGTGACCGCTATGCGGCAAGGGGACACCTAGCGCCCAGGCGGCTAGGCGGATTTATAAGGAAAAAAACCATTACCACTAGCGGGCACCGGGTGCCTAGTGCCTAGGTGCCGCCTAGGCCAATTTTTAGAACACTAATTTCAACCTATTACACTCTACAAATCTCCAAACCTATGGGAAGAAATCACTGCGCGGACTACACTCTAACACGGGAGGAACTTAAATATACTACTATACACAACATGCTCAACAACTAGACTTGGAGATTTCTAGGTAAGATCTAGCTGTGAATGTAGTTATATAATGTAATCCTATCAGTGAATAGCCTCTTGATTTTTCCATCCGCCTACAATTCCTTTATGTTTTTAGTTTGTGTATCTACTGGTCATAGCTTTAAGTACATCTCAAATTCACTTATTCCCAGTGACGCAACATTCTAAAATTCCAGATCCACTATTTATTTCCTTGCCCTCTATGATTTTCTTTAATATCAGCCCAGGCTAGTAACATGTATTACTTGGTGTAGACAAACCGGTTATTGACCAAGTCATGGTCGGTTATTCACTTGTTGACCAAGTCTATACTTTCCATAATTTGGATTAATTGACCCAATCTAATCTTTCCATTATTTGGGTTGCAATAAGCCTACAATAGGCTATGTATTATTTATTATCAACCGAAAAAACCCTAATCTATTGGTGCCTTCTCTATTGCCTTATTCTCTAAACTCTGATAAACAACATCGTACAGAGCATGGTGATCTACATCCTCCATTGAACATCAGATCAAATAACCTATTAATTGTAGAAAGTTGAATTGTTGTCCTCCTTCACGATGTAAGTACCCCACCCACTCCCACCTCAAATTCCCCCACTTGACAAACCAACCTTTCCCTTCCACAAAATCATTTGGTGTTGTAGATGATTTTTTTGGCATATTCTTCTTATAAGTATCACTCTATGAATAGGGTTGAAATTGACTCGGTAGCTGGTCATAACAACTTCATCAGATCTTTCTATGGAGCTTTCTTATTCTCCATGGCTAACCCTATTCTGAGGGAAGAAGGCTTGGATGGTGAAAACTTTTAACGTGTGTGTAAACCATCCAGGAGATAACAGCTCTACTCTGGTAGTAAAGCAACATACAGCATGAGTTAATATAAACACTAAGAGTATCATCAGACCTGACAACAAATCTGACCGCAAATAAGATCTTAGTTCAACTGCAGGAGCCACTGCTTTACCTCTTTCGTTCCTCGCGCGGAGCTCATCTTTTGATACAACTGCTTGTGGCCTTCCCAGAGCTGATAGAAGTGAGAAGAGATGGTAAAAACCAAGTAATATGCTGAAAAACTGGGTTGCTACACTTCATATGTAATGAGAAGTGTAAGAGAATGCTTACGATTGAGGAAAGTCAAGCACAGAGTAAACAGAATGTTGAATATAACTGTGTAACCAAACACAGCACAAACACCAATCCAGAACCAACGTTCCTCAGTGAAAAAACTGCATCCTTTTAAAACAGCCTGACCTAGTGACACCTGATATTCTCCATATTTCTGCAAAATTAGAAAGTGACAATGCGTAGTTATCATGAATGTAATGATTTTGAAATCAGACATAATTACAGAGTAAATTGAGCTGAATACACTAATAAATATAAATGGCTTCATTTGTGCCTATTTCAGCAAAGGTTCTCTAAAAGATCACTGCCAAATTATATGGAGTTTTTGTTAAAAGGACTCTCAAGGGGGGCCTATATCTGACAGTATTATTGCATGTTTATACCAAATCACTGGAACCTGTATGCAAATAATAATAAGACTTGGAGAACCTACCTCGAAATAGAAACAAATTAGAAACTTATAACTGAAAACTCCGAACTAAAGAATTTCAATAACATAATTGCTAATATAGTTAAGCATAATGAGTAATAATTTCATATGGAAAACTTTAGAAAAGACAGATGTTTTGTCAAATTCATCAGAACATGAGATCCTAGGTTGCATAGACACGAACACAGATTCAGATACGAACACCATAGATTCAGAATAAGGTTTCTTCGTATCTACATACATATTATGTACATTTGATCTTAATAAAAATCTATATGTATGCATGTTTTCATAGTAACTGGGTTCAAAACGTTCGAGTAAGTATTTAAGACAAATAAATGTTACTTGTGTTGGAGTTTTTTCCTTGACTTGTAGAGAGCTTGCTCTCAACAAGCCATGTAACTTTAGTCCCACATCGGCTAGAGAAACTCATGGGTATCTCAATATAACTCCTCCTGAGGAGTAGAGAGATGCACATGGGAGGTGACCCTAAGGGGGAATCCATGTGGGGTGATTTTACATAGAGGTAAGGATAAGACACCTATTAAAGCATTCATGCTTTTTGGCCAAGCTCAATTTAATTCCATAGGGGCTAAGCCCCGAAGGAGCTTAGCGACTCGGACTCGGACTCGGACTCGGACTCGGGCTCATGGGACGTAATGTGGCGTTTTGTTGGCGCACTTTGCACTTAGCACGTCAGCTCGCTAGGTGCATAGTGCGCTTTTCTTGCGCTCGTTACGCGAGCCTCTGCGCGGCCGTTTGCGTACTCGTTTGCAGGCCAGTTTGCGCGCTCGTTTGCGCGGCAGTTTGTGCGGCCGTTTGCACGCCGGTTTGCGTGCCAGCTTGCGCGGCCGTTTGCACGGCCATTTGCGCGCCAGACTGCGCGCGCGAGGGTATGGGCGCTGGGCACACGCGCACACGAGCGCAGTGGCACACTTTGATGCGGCGCGCGCGAGCGTATGGGCGCTGGGCGTGCGCGCACACGAGCGCAGTTGTCACGCCCCGCTCCCGTAGGAGCGATCGTCCTCGCTAAGGCGTGATGCCGTACGGGCCTAGGTTGCGCCCGTGCAAGGCTACGTCTGGAAACGGCCGATTTGATGCTAGGTCACAGAGTCGCACAGAGTGTCCCCATTTGCAGCGGAAAGTAAATGAACACAAGTTGAAACAAATTCAAACTCTTTATTGACATTCAAGAAGTTTACAAGCGGCGCTAGGCCGAGATTACAAATCGTTCAAGCTCTCTCTCTCTGAAACATAAAAGGCGTGCCAAGTGGCTTACAACATAGAATGATTCATGGCGATGTTCCGATACATTACGTCCTGTATATGGTGCTTCAGCTCCTTGCAACGTTCCAAGGCTCCAGAGTTGGCTCCGCACCTTAGCACGTTCGAGGAAAGCTCTGCACCCAACGACGTCTCCTGCTTCCTGCAAGCAATCTGTAGGATTATCAGTACATTGTTATGCACTGGTGGGGAGGCTAGCTCGCCCACAATGCTATCATTACCAAACAGGTTCTATTTACTTTTGTGCACCGTCTATCATTCATTGTCTTTCTAATCTTGTCTTAGGATCAGTTTCATGGCATATTTCATAACCTATCTCGTGTTGCCAAATTCAAGTGTTTGCATGAAAATACATGCATGACTTACCCATACTTACCGTCCGGCCTTCCCTGTCCAAAGTAAACCAAGTTAGTCAACAATTCATATAAACTTTCAATGTCAAGGACGTGTCCCTGTTTCAGGTCCTAGCGCGACGTAGGCGTGTTTTCTAACTCAATTTCACGAAGTACTCTTTATCATTTGGTGTGTTACAATTCAAGCATGTTCAGAAGGCACTTCATTTAGTTAACTTAGACTACTTTGTTTCAATGCAAGGACTTGCACGTGGATTGCCACCAGCAAAGTCCACTTAATCTATATGCACCGGTCGCTGGCTATGTGAGCCATTTGGACATTTTCCTCCTTCGGTATTCTCATCTATCAAGCGTGATGGCTTGTACACCTTGATAGACTATTGAAGTATCGGCCCTACGTTTGGTTATGTGCCCAAGCCCGTACACCTGTCCGCCCGTAGGCCATGATTCCGCCTAGGCCGGCCACGACATCGTCGTTCGTTGCCTTGGAATCCTTTCACTCGTGCACGAGTCCGTCCACGACCATTTCGTATTGTCTTGTCATTTTAACTTAACGGCTGTCTTTGAGCCATAGGCTGTCTCTGAGCCATAATGCGTTATCGACCAGGTTGGCGGCGGCGTCCGTACAGCGCAGGTAGCGAGCCCCTGATGCACGTCCCGTCATACCTGTCGCTAACCATTCCTTTCTTTCTTATCTTTTATTCATTCTTTCTTCTCTTTCTTTCACTTGTCCGTTCGTTCATTGATTCATTCATTCACTTATTCGTTCATTCTTTCATTCATACATTATGCAACTTCCCGTGCGGGAGTCGCCTTGGCGACCCATCGGTCCCGAAGTCTTCAAATGTTGCTATACTCTACTCGGAACGACTATGTCGATAGTCTTCCGTTTTATTGTTGTAAACCATTCATTGTTTCATTGTTGAACGCAAAGGGAACTTGAATGTAAGCTTGTGCCTTAGCACGAGCGCAGAGTGCGGTGCGAGAGTTCTCACATTTTCTATATTCTTTTCCATATTCTATACAAGCATACAAGATGGGATTATTTCCTTAGCTAGGTGCGTTGAGTCATTTATTAGCATGCGCGGTGTTATCGCCTAGCGATTTTAGTGATAGTGTCTGTATTGTTAAGTGTCTAGGCTAAGCAAAGACGGGTTCATCGGAGCCACCCACCTTAGCGATGTTCGCATCGGCCGAGCGATACTCCGAGCGCGCCTTTGAAAGTCTAAGTCTGGATTCATCTTTGACGGGCCAATGTAAGCCTTGCATCGATTCATCATCAGGTCGATGCCAACTCTTCGGGTCGACGGCTCGTTTGAGTCATTGCACTTGCCGTTTGAATCGGCGTTCCGCTAGGGCGGAGCGGGTCATTACATAATACACCACCCAAAACAAGTCTCGTCCTCGAGACTTCCTGAGTGCGGGTCATCCTACCATTTCTTAACTCATGTCGTGTGCGTATCTTAGACAATCCCTATTGAATGGCTTTATCGCTCGATGGCATCAAACTATGCTCGGTTATCCTTCCAAGTTTTATGTTGCATGCGTTTTGGTGAATTTTATCGAATGACTGTCCATTCATTTTAGACTTGATGGTACTTATTCAATCGTCGTGTTTCTTCGACTTGGTTGCTATTTTGCCCTATTGTGGCGCTGTAATGGTCACACGAGGCACGTTATAATTCATCAAATGCGAGGGTCGTAGGCTGAGGCAAACTCACGTTCGTTTATGCGCATCTCAACGCCCACTTGCAACTGCATTCGAGTTCATCATATCGCTGAGTTTGGATCGTGCACATATTCAAGGCGTCCCCCAAATACGTACATTTCAACCAAGCTTAGCGATTAGCGAAGTCGGACAAGCTACTCGTGATAGTTTCGATTTGCCGATCGTTTCACTAACTTCGATTTAAAACCGAACTCATGCATGTCTCACTATCGTTTATCTCGGTCCTCGAGATGATCCGATTCGCTTCTCAAGCGTTCTTGTCTACGAAATCAATACGATTTCTTCTTAGCGGAGTCGACCAAGTCTAAGCAAATTCCCATCCGATTCAAAACTGAGTATTGCACCATCATCGAGTACGTCTTCCAATCAATGATTCAATTCGTTATACCAACTTTACTTGTACAATATCGATTTCATATCATTCACTTTGTTTAGGGCCAATCTCGTCATCGTTCACGCACACTCCCAGTTCCACGTCCTACTCTAAGTCTTGTTGCCCCAAGTTTATCGTCCGTCCAGACGATACTGTAATGTCAATCGCACAGGTTCAATCACTCGGCATAGGATCGTCCGCCTATCCGCTAGGTCAGCTCACAAGGTCATAGGTATAAGTCAAGTTCTCGGTTCGTTGTGCAAAGTCATTGCACGACGCTCGCCCCAATCCTATGGTCAAACCATTTTGTTCGTTCGTACGGGAGTTTCTATCCAAGTTCGCTTCACTCAAATTTCTAAACATCAAGCAGCGTTCACCCTATTCGCATCAACACATTCTCCGTTCGAAGTCCGAGCTCGTTTAGGAAAGTCATCCTACGATAGGTTGTCCTCAATCAAATCCTTGATATGTCAATATCGTGCGTCCACACTAGCAATTATCGTAGTCTATCTCTTCAAGTATGTTCGATACAATTCACCTATCCTATCCAATTCACGTAGTCGATCACAAGGTCGTCTAGCCTTGCAATATGTCGTGTCCCGATCTCACGCAAGTCTGATTATCCATGGCGGGCATGAATCACCATGTCAACGTTCCCGCAGAATAATCGTCCTCATCGGGATGTAACTCTTGCGTTTAATCTAGACTTACTCATTTTTGATACGCGGATTAGGTCTACTCAATCCTCAAGTTTTCTTATTCTTCAATCGCAAGTCCTAATAATCCTCGAATTTACCTTCGCTTCAAACCACAAGTCGAAGCAATCAAAATTGCCATGTCAAGGTATTTCGAGTTCGATCATTCCTCGCTGGACATGAATCACCATGCCAACGCTCACGCGAATGATCGTCCCAAATCCGACGTGACGCATGTGCGAGGCTGGAGTTGCGCTCGCGCAAGACAAGATCGTTGTCGTTGTAGTTATCACCGAACAATTAAGTCACTTCCCTTCTTCATTCCAAACATTCATTACTATCCAAATTCTCCAACATAGCATCCTTTGAAATAATAATTTCTAACACGATCATCATTCATCGAATCGGAGTACCCCCGAGTTATCATACATCGATCTTTGATACGCCTCAATACCATCGATGATGTACATAACCTGACGATCTTCCTTTTTGCAACGAATTCGGAGTCGTGCAACTAAATTCCTCAATTCATATTGTCTCGTGCTAACTCTTCATTGAGCAACATCCATTCCAAATCCTTAGTCATTCTCGTATCTCCAAATCAACGTTTCCTATGCATGCTATCTTCCGATCGTGCTATCTTCGATCTCGTCTGTGGGTATTTCACCTTAACTCAAGTTCAATCCCTTCTACTAAATTCAAAATCGCATGCACGATCTTCTATGTTTCCTCGACCAAGACCTCCATTCGTTTCATCATTCCGACTCTCTATTCAATCGTTTCGCAATTGCACTATGCATTCTTAATTCGTCCGATGATATCTCGTTTGAGCCTATCAATCATGGTCAACTAAGCGTTACTCATTCTAAGGCTTTGCGCGATATCATCGCTTGCCGACATACTCGTTCTATCCGTAAATCCTTTAGTCTCGCTCGAACAATTTCTATAACGTCCATACACCACTCAGGGTTCGAGCCACTCGACTAGTCGTCGACACTCACTCTTATTGTTCTTCGAAGCTATCACATACACCACTCGGGGTCAAGTCATTCTACAAATCCTCAAAAGGTCATTCGATTCCCAATCGATATGTTCAATTGCGCGTTCGCCCATTCCTCAAAGTCTAAGAACCATTTTCTGCGTTCGCTTTAGCGTTGGTCAAGTAGCGTCTCTATCAACATACGTTCTAAGTCTCACTTATTCTCGTTCGAACGATAGTCGATCTCGCTCGCAAACACTTTTGCACCAGAAGGTCTAGGCGCGCGACACTCGGCACAACTTAGCCAAAAGGCTGCGTGCATAATCATCCCGTTCGAACTATACTTCGGTCTCGCGTACTCGTTCGCTATTGTCAGCGTAAGGTTATTCAAGCATGCCTTGCGTTTGCTAACTTTTAGCATTTTGGTTTCTTCCAACTCAAGTCCGTCATAGTTTGGCACAAAGGCCTTCGCCTATCGATCCCGTTCAACCGAGTACTTGTACGAGCTTTTGAAAATATTAGACTTATTGTATGGAACATCCGAAGGCACAACGAGAGAGAGCGTATACTTCTTTGTTTCAAAACGAGCTTTCAAAACTGAGAGAATCAAAATGAAGTCCAAGGACGTAAAGCCGTGCTCTAATACCAATCTGTCACGCCCCGCTCCCGTAGGAGCGTTCGTCCTCGCTAAGGCGTGATGCCGCACGGGCCTAGGTTGCGCCCGTGCAAGGCTATGTCTGGAAATGGTCGATTTGATGCTAGGCCACAGAGTCGCACAGAGTGTCCCCATTTGCAGCGAAAAGTAAATGAACACGAGTTGAAACAAATTCAAACTCTTTATTAACATTCAAGAAGTTTACAAGCGGCGCTAGCCCGAGATTACAAATCGCTCAAGCTCTCTCTCTCTTTGAAACATAAAAGGCGTGCCAAGTGGCTTACAACATGGAATGATTCATGGCGATGTTCCGATACATTACGTCCTGTATATGGTGCTTCAGCTCCTTGCAACGCTCCAAGGCTCCAGAGTTGGCTCCGCGCCTTAACACGTTCGAGGAAATCGTTGCACCCAACGACGTCTCCTGCTTCCTGCAAGCAATCTGTGGGGTTATCAGTACATTGTTATGCAATGGTGGGAAGGCTAGCTCGCCCACAATGCTATCATTACCAAACACGTTCTATTTACTTTTGTGCACCGTCTATCATTCATTGTCTTTCTAATCTTGCCTTAGGATCAGTTTCATGGCATATTTCATAACCTATCTCGTGTTGCCGAATTCAAGTATTTGCATGGAAATACATGCATAACTTACCCATACTTACCGTCCGGCCTTCCCTGTCCAAAGTAAACCAAGTTAGTCAACAATTCATATAAACTTTCAATGTCAAGGGCGTGTCCCTGCCTCAGGTCCTAGCGCGACGTAGGCGTGTTTTCTAACTCAATTTCATGAAGTACTCTTTATCATTTGGTGTGTTACATTTCAATCCTGTTCAGAAGGCACTTCATTTAGTTAACTTAGACTACTTTGTTTCAATGCAAGGACTTGCACGTGGATTGCCACCAGCAAAGCCCACTTAATCTATATGCATCGGTCGCTGGCTATGTGAGCCATTTGGACATTTTCTCCTTTGGTATTCTCATCTATCAAGCGTGATGGCTGGTATACCTTGATAGACTATTGAAGTACCGGCCCTACGTTTGGTTATGTGCCCAAGTCCGCACACGTCTTCCCGTAGGCCATGATTCCGCCTAGGCCGGCCACGACATCATCGTTCGTTACCTTGGAATCCTTTCACTCGTGCACGAGTCCGTCCACGACCATTTCGTATTGTCTTGTCATTTTAACTTAACGGCGGTCTTTGAGCCATAGGCTGTCTCTGAGCCATAATGCATTATCGACCAGGTTGGCGGCGGCGTCCGTACAGCGCGGGTAGCGAGCCCCGATGCACGTTCCCGTCATACCTGTCGCTAACCATTCCTTTCTTTCTTATCTTTTATTCATTCTTTCTTCTCTTTCTTTCACTTGTCCGTTCGTTCATTGATTCATTCATTTCACTTATTCGTTCATTCTTTCATTCATACATTATGCAACTCCCCGTGCGGGAGTCGCCTTGGTGACCCATCGGTCCCGAAGTCTTCCAATGTTGCTATACTCTACTCGGAACAACTATGTCGATAGTCTTCCGTTTCATTGTTGTAAACCATTCATTGTTTCATTGTTGAACGCAAAGGGAACTTGAATGTAAGCTTGTGCCTTAGCACGAGCGCGGAGTGCGGTGCGAGAGTTCTCACATTTTCCATATTCTTTTCCATATTCTATACAAGCATACAAGATGGGATTATTCCCTTAGCTAGGTGCGTTGAGTCATTTATTAGCATGCGCGGTGTTATCGCCTAGCGATTTTAGTGATAATGTCCGTATTGTTAAGTGTCTAGGCTAAGCAAAGACGGGTTCATCGGAGCCACCCACCTTAGCGATGTTCGCATCGGCCGAGCGATACTCCGAGCGCGCCTTTGAAAGTCTAAGTCTGGATTCATCTTTGACGGGCCAATGTAAGCCTTACATCGATTCTTCATCAGGTCGATGCCAACTCTTCGGGTCGACGGCTCGTTTGAGTCATTGCACTTGCCGTTTGAATCGGCGTTCCGCTAGGACGAAGCGGGTCATTACAGCAGTGGCGCACTTTGATGCACGCTCGCAGTGGTGCTCAGTGGTGTTGTTCCGTGCAGAACGTGGTTGTCCACGTTTTTAAACTGTTTTGAAACGTGCGATAACTGATCCGATAATTTCGGATCTGACATTCAAACGTCGCGCACGTTCCGGATCTGGGCGGTTGCAGTGAGACCCTATTTATAAAGTCTCTCTTCTCTCTCCGGGTAGTGTCTTTTACAAAAATTTCCACAGAGAGAAGAGAGGGCTCCTGCGTCGGCGCCATTTTGTGAGTTCCGTCCTTCCGAGGATTCTGTGAGCGGATTGGCAGAGCGTTCTAGTGTTCTTTCGAACTTGTTGGTTCCTGGAGGCTGACCATGTGGACGGATCTAGCTTTGAGCGCTGGTGTTATTACACCTCAGCAAGCTTTCTCCTTCTTTCCTTCTTCTCTTCTTCATCTTCTGTAAACGTTCTGTCTCAATCGTAACTGGTTTGCGAGGAAGAACGTGTTCTGTTGTAATTAAATTTTTTCAAAGAACCTCTGCCCCGCTGCTGTTGCTAACAATTCATTTGTAACTTCTTTTTAGAAGCTCTGCCTTGCACCTTCCTTGAAGTGTTGTTACGAAACATTATTTTTACAATCGTTTCATTTTTCAGTTTTCCATCGAAAAATTACCCCCAGGGACTAACAATCTCAAAGCTAGATTAGAAGATGGAAAACTCTCGTTCCTCTCTCCTCGATACTAGCTTTAACAAGTTGGAAAAATTCGACGGAGAACACTTTCAAATCTGGAAGAGGAAGATCACCCTTAATCTTCAACTCGTGGACGTCGACCATGTGTTGATTGAGGATGAACCGACGATTCCAGAAGGTGGTACTGCAGACGCTATTGCTGCTGCACAAGTCAAGCAGAGCAAGTGGAAGAGAGAAAACAGCATCTGCAAACTCCTGATTCTCAATTCTATGGAAGATTCTCTGGCAGAGTCATATTCCAAGAAGGTGAAGGACAGAGATCTGGGAATCTTTGGGAAAGCTTTTTGAAGACGACGAGAACAGGTCCAAAATTTTCATCGTCGAGAAGTACCACAAGTGGCTCTTCGGAGACGAGAAGGCGATGTTGTCTCAGGTGAAAGAATTCTTGAAGTTGTACTAGAAGCTGGATGACGAGAAAATGCCCCTCGTCGACAAGTTTGTCGTTGGAGGGATCGTCTCGAAACTTCCTGCTGGATGGAGCAACTTCTACGCAAGAATGCATCGGAAGAAGCTTGACATTAGCATGGAAGATCTCTTGCAAGAGATCCACGTTGAGGACGAGATGCGATCTCAACAGAAGATGGACTCTCTTTCCAAACAACTGGCTAAGGCCAACTTGGTGCAGACAAGGGAGTTCAAGGGGAAGCAGGCGGCTTCTCATCACAAGAAGAAGGAATCCACTAATCTGAAAGTAAAGGGTCCTTCGTTCAAGCAACAGAAGTCCAAGTCCCACGTGACTTGCTTCAACTGTAGCAAGAAGGGCCACTACAAAAGTGAATGTAAATCCAAGCCCAAACAATCAGAGCAAGGTGAGCCTAGTAAGGTTTCCATGGTTTCTAACATTGTTGCTATGATCGCTCAGGTCACAGCTGTGGGGGCTGACTCTGACTGGTGGATAGACACCGGTGCGATGTGCCATGTATGTTCTGGCAAGGAATGGTTCGTCACGTACCAGCCAACTTCTGAGAAAGTTATCATGGTGAATCAGGCCCAAGCTGAAGTTCTGGAGATCGGAACTGTGGAACTGAAACTCACTTCCGGGAACACTCTGACGCTACAAGGTGTAAAGCATGTCTCGGTGATTGCCAAGAACCTGATCTCTGGGAGCCTGCTTAGCAATGCAGGCTTGAGGATAGACATCAATACTGGCCAGATGGTGATACCCAAAAAGGGAACATACTTCGGAAAGGCTTTTCAAACCGAAGGGATGTTTAAAATTCAGCTTGTAAACCAGTCAAATGAAATAAATGTAGTCGCTCTTTCTGATTATTCTCTTGAGTTGTGGCATAATAGGCTAGGACATGTTCATTGTAAAAGAATATACAAAATGTCTAGTCTAGGACTTATCTCCAAATGTGGGGTAAGATAGAGAAGTGTGAAGTATGTACTCAGACGAAGATCTCAAGAAAACCCTTTCATCGGGTCAATCGAAGCACAGATCTTCTTGAGTTGGTGCACTTCGATCTCTGTGACTTCAAGCAATTCTCTACAAAGGCCGGGATGAAGTATTTCATAACCTTCATCGATGACTTCTCAAAGTACGCATTCGTCTACTTGCTCAAATCTAAAGATGAAGCGTTCGAGAAGTTCAAGGAGTTCAGGGCCGAGACTGAACGACAAACTGGACAACTCAAGAGGCTAAGAAGTGATCGAGGCAGAGACTATCGGTCTCATGAATTCGAATCGTTCTGCAAAGAACATGGAATCATCAACGAGACTACTGCTCCGTATTCTCCTCAATCTAACAGAGTAGCAGAGAGGAAGAACAGAACGTTGACAGAAATGATGAACACAATGTTGCTAACTACGGGTCTTCCAAAATGCTACCGGGGAGAAACTGCATTGACGGCCACTTTTATTCTGAATAGAGTGCTGATGCAAATTCGGATGTAACTCCTCATGAACTCTGGTTCAAAGTCATACCTAACTTGAATGTCATTCGAGTGTGGGGGTGTCTGGCTTATGTGAAGCTCCCAGATCTGAAGATTCAAAAGCTGGGGACAAGGACTATGAAGACGATCTTCTTGGGGTATGCCGAGAAGAGTGATGTTCGGAGATTTCTTGATATTGAGTCAAATCATATCATCGAATCTCGCGATGCTGAATACTTTAAAGACAAGTTTGCAAGGCACAAGAATATTGTTCTCATCGACATTCCGGAGAATGATGAAGGAGACAACGATTGAACAAGAACTCGCAGCCGTCAACGAAGCGAGCAAGGAGGCAGAAGAACTTCGGAGATGACTTCGTCACCTATCATGTGGAAGCAGATCCGCTTACATATGATAAGGCGATGAAGACCAGAGATGATGTCTTCTGGAAGGAGGCGATAGACAATGAAATTGACTCAATCACCTCCAATAACACTTGGGTGTTGGTTGATTTACCCGAAGGAGCAAAACCCATCGGATGCAAGTGGATCTTCAAGAAGAAGATGAAAGCTGATGGAACCATTGACAAGTTCAAGGCCAGGCTAGTAGCCAAGGGGTTTTCTCAGAAGCAGGAGATCGACTACTTTGACACGTATGCTCCAGTAGCCCGGATGACAACCATCAGATTGTTAATTGCTCTTGCAGCAATACACAAGCTGGTGATACATCAGATGGATGTGAAAACAGCATTCCTGAATGGCGAGTTGACCGAAGAGATTTACATGCAACAGCCAGAAAGATTTGTCGTCAGAGGTCTTGAAAACAAAATCTGCAAGTTGGTGAAATCTCTATACGGTTTAAAGCAAGCTCCCAAAATGTGGCATGAGAAGTTTGACAAAGTCATAAGGTCAAATGGCTACAGGGTCAGCGAAACAGACAAGTGTGTCTATACGAAATTTGCTGACGGAAGAGGAGTCATCGTTTGTCTATACGTGGACGACATGCTAATCCTAGGTACGAATATATGTTGTGTCACGGAGACAAACAAGTTCCTCTCGACAAAGTTCAGTATGAAGGATTTGGGGGATGCTGATGTTATCTTGGGACTAAATATCATCCGGACAGACATTGGATTGGCACTGTCACAGTCTCATTACATTGAGAAGATGCTCACTCGCTACGGGTATCATGATCTTCCTATAATTGATACGCTGTACCGAGGTGACCAGAAGCTGGTGCCAAACTCGAAGGAAAGCGTCAGGCAACTGGAGTACGCTAGCGTCATCGAGAGTTTGATGTACGCTACTACTGCCATTAGGCCTAACATAGCTTTCGCCGCGGGAATGCTGAGTCAATTCACTAGCAATCCAGGCATTGAGCACTGGAAAGCTGTGAAGCGTATTATGAGATATCTCAAGAAGACTCAGACATATGCACTGCACTACAGCGGAGATCCATCAGTAGTAGAAGGCTTCAGTGATACTAGTTGGTGTTCAGAGGTGGAAAGCGAGAGGTCCACAGGCGGATTCATATTCGCCCTGGGTGGAGCTGTTATATCGTCGAAGTCGAAGAAGCAGACTATGCTCTCTCGTTCCTCCATGGAATCTGAATTTTTGGCACTTAACGCTGCTGCAGATGAAGCAGAATGGCTTCGGGAGCTCTTGTATGATCTTCCATTGGTTGGAGAGCAGATACCAGCGATACCTATATACTGTGACAACCAGGCGACAGCAGCAGTGGGCATCAAATGAACTCTTCAATGGGAAGAGGACTGTGCGGTTGAAGCACAGAACAGTGAACGATCTTATCAAGAGAGGCGTCATTGCAGTGATCGATGTTCGGAGTCAGGAGAACCTGGCGGATCCGTTCACGAAGGGCATCAAGCGCCAGCTGGTCGAAGACACAGCAGGAAAGATGGGCTTAAAGGCATTCTGATAGTGTGTCTTTGCAATCCTACCATAAAGTTTTATGTTATTAGTTCAAAGAGAAATCTACTAGACATCTAACGTTCGGTTCAAGGGAGGACCACTGACTGGAAAACTATCAGGTAACAGTGGGTACTTGTTCTTGGGAATATGGAAGGGTTACGGACCCATAACCACTGTTGTCTATTATGTATTTTCTGCGGAAAACGGATCCTGTGACGAGGATGGCTTAAACGCCTTAATGAGTTCTCAGGCAAAGTGAATATCTGGTGTGCTTTACAGGAAGCACGTAGCGCAGCACCATAAGGAGTATAACTCCATGCTACAGTGGGGTGACTCCACCATGAGATTCCCGGATAGGGGTAATGCCTCGGCTTTGTGAGCCAAGTCACAGCGGCGTAGCACCGCAAATAGGTAGGTAGCCTAATGTTGTATGATAAAATTAAATAGGGATAGACAGCACTACAAAGGGGAGGATGTCCCCATGTTACAGTGGTACAACACCACGATAAGGTACCCAGATAGGGGTAAAGCCTCGGCCTTGCAAGCCATGTCGTTGTGGCGTAACACCGCAAGGGAGCCTAAGGCTTCATGCTGGGTAGTATGGCACTATAAAGAGGATGTGACCTTATGCTACAGTAGTATGACACTACGATGAGGTTCCCGGGTAGGGGTAATGCCTCGGCTTTAGGCCATGTCATAGCGGCGTAGCACCGCAAAAGAAGCGCAAGGCTTCATGTCATGTCTCTTTAATAACGAACTCACCTATAGTGTATGGACAGAGATAGCAGGCCGTCTCTTGAGGGTAAACTCGTAGACGCCAAAATTATACACTGAAACCAGGCTGGCACAGGACCTTTAATATGCAGCCAAAAACACAGGTAACTACATTTTGTGAGTGGAAAGAATTGCATCTGTGGTACAGAATTCAAGGCTTAGTCCATTCTTGTATCATAATGTTGTTCAACCCATGCGGGAAGATTCAAGTCATCAACGACATCTATCTTAATGCATGATAGACAATTATTGTGGGAAACGGTCAACCCTATATAGATTGAGATATGTAGGGGATTGTTGGAGTTTTTTCCTTGACTTGTAGAGAGCTTGCTCTCAACAAGCCATGTAACTTTAGTCCCACAACGGCTAGAGAGATGCACATGGGAGGTGACCCTAAGGGGGAATCCATATGGGTGATTTTACATGGAGGTAAGGATAAGACACTTATTAAAGCATTCATGCTTTTTGGCTAAGCTCAATTAAATTCCATAGGGGCTAAGCCTCGAAGGGGCTTAGCGACTCGGACTCAGACTAGGACTCAGGCTCGGGCTCGGACTCATGGGGCGTAATATGGCATTTTGGCGCACTTTGCACTTAGCACGTCAGCTCGCTAGGCACATAGTGCGCTTTTGTTGCGCTCGTTGCGCGAGCCTCTGCACGGCCGTTTGCGCGCTCGTTTGCATGCCAGTTTGCGCGCTCGTTTGCGCGGCAGTTTGCACGACAGTTTGTGCGGCCGTTTGCGTGCCAGCTTGCGCGGCCGTTTGCATGGCCATTTGCACGGCAGACTGCACGCGCGAGCGTATGGGCGCTGGGCACGCGCGCACACAAGCGCAGTAGCGCACTTTGATGCGGCGCGCGCAAGCGTATGGGCGTTGGGTGCTCGCGCACACGAGCGCAGTGGCGCACTTTGATGCACGCTCACAATGGCGTTGTTCCGCACAGAACATGGTTGTCCACGTTCTGAACTGTTTCGAAACGTGTGATAACTGATCCGATAATTTCGGATCTGACATTCAAACGTCGCGCACGTTCCGGATCTGGACGGTTGCAGTGAGACCCTATTTATAGTCTCTCTTCTCTCTCCGGGTAGTCTCTTAGAAAAATTTCTACGGAGAGGAGAATTCCTGCGTCGGCGCCATTTTGTGACTTCCGTCCTTCCGAGGATTCTGTGAGCAGATTGGCAGAGCGTTCCAAAGTTCTTTCGAACTTGTTGGTTCCTGGCGGCTGACCGTGTGGACGGATCTAGCTTTGAACGTTGGTGTTCTTACACCTCAGCAAGCTTCTTTCTTTCTTCTTCTCTTCTTCTCTTCTTCATCTTCTGTAAACGTTCTATCTCAATCGCAACTGGTTTGCGAGGAAGAACGTGTTATGTTGTAATTAAATTTTTTAAAAGAACCTCTGCCCCGCTGCTGTTGCTAACAATTCATTTGTAACTTCTTTTTAGAAGCCCTACATTTGAATTCGTTTCTCAGGATCCTCCGGGATCTCTGTCTTGCACCTTCCTTGAAGTGTTGCTACGAAACATTGTTTTTACAATCGTTTCATTTCTCAGTTTTCCATTGAAAAATTACGCCCAGGGACTAACAACTTGAAAAATTACGCCCAGGGACTAACAACTTGCTCATATCTCAAACGTTTTTTTTTTCCTTTTTGGAAGGATCATGAACATGAAAAATTAAATTCATTCATGTCTTGGGTCTCTTTGAAGCCTAGACATGGGCAACCATATCTGACATCATTGTCGTCATGTTGGATATGTGATGGATAAGGATAAGGACACGGAATCCGTTCATCAAATTGTTGAGGTATAATGTTCATCATTGTTTTTCTTTATTGTCATTTATGTGAGGGTTCCATGAAAGTTTAGCAATATTAGTATGCTTCGTCTTCCCAATTTAATAAACAGAAAAAATGTAAATGTATGATTTAGTCTAACATGTATCTCATTAGCTAAATGTATGAAAAAGAAACTTCAAGCATTTTATTATGAAATTAACAATAAAATGCAACATACATGGCTTACATTATATACCTTTAATGTTGTCCATTCATTTTTGATTGAAAAAAGCATTTCAGAGATTGATTATAGAAAAGTAATGATACTGAATTAGAACTTGCAAATGCAATGAAATCACAGACAAGGTACATAAGAAGCTTTAAAATGAAAGATACAATGGTGCAACATTGATTACAACTAATGTAACAACCAAAACTACTTGGAAGAGCTTGACTGAAAACATAAAGTATAAAGTTGTCAGTATCTTCTCGAGAAAACATGAAGCTGAATTTTTAATCTGTGATACATAATGCAAATTTATATTTAGGAAAAATACATAACGACTTGGTTCCTCTCTTATGTAGTCCCTAAGCTATTATTATAAACTACTTTGCATAAGACAGGAAACTTTTTAATGACGGTTTTCTTATTTAAATAATTTTCTGCCTCAAGTAGGGCAATAAATGACACCTAATGACCCTGATCAATTTGAATCTTAAACTTCAGTAACGATTCAGATTGAGAATCGATTTCACACTGTCACCTTTACATGTATGAATCGAATTTGTTGGGAGTTGTGGGGATCCATCCACCAATGGACTATGATTATTTCCTCTCACATTAATTAAATCTAGCTAAACTTTCAAGTACTAAACATGAGACTACTAATATAACTGAATTCCAAAGGAAAAAATCATCTGCCAGTGTATGTGTTTGACATAACACACGAGGGTTCCCAAACCCCTACAAGGGAAATACTTTTGAGAACAAGGGAAGAGAGAAGAACGATGAGAGGAAGATAAATTACATGATGAAGCAGCAGCCTTCGTCCGCACCATCTCTCAGTGAAAACAAAGATAAGAAGAACAAAGTCTTCAAAGGGAATGGAAAGAAGGACAAGAAATGTCGATCTCCTTAAATTGGTGGTCTCTAGAGTCTGGAGTCCAGATCAACGTTATCTATCCATCCCTCTGGTTAAATCAGTATAGAACTGCAGAATGGTGATTATTAACTAAGTATGAACCTCCGTCCCTTCTTGCCCATCCTTCTCTCTATCACTGACAGCTTGAAACCAAAGTCAAATTATAATTGACTCATTGGGTTTTGATCAGGTTTCGGAACTACTCTCCAAGGGGGTTTGGAGTTGGCTTCAGTTAGTTACCCATCAGATGTGAGTCATTTGATATGAATATGACCTTATACCAAAAAAAAAAAAAAAAAAAAATTTTGAGTGGCATCCCACTTGGATGGCCCATTTGTGCGGTACATTCCACATTGTTTGCTATATGTATAAGTAGTCCCACTTTGGACGTTTTCCGTCAATTTTGACGGTCAGCCGTGTTTGACCATTAAAAAAGACAAAAAAAGACGAAAATGTCCCTCTTCCTCCCCCCTCCTCACCCACGCTGCCCGCCGCTGCCGCTGCTGGCTGCTGGACGGGGGAGGAGGCGGCAGCGGAGGGGAGCGGGGGGGGGGGGGGGGGGGGGGGGGGGGGGGGGGGGGGGGGGGGGGGGAGGAGGAGGGGGAGGAGGGGAGCGAAGTCGGGGAGGGGGGCGAAGTCGGGGAGGGGGCGGGGCGAGGTCGGGGAGGGGCGGAGGGGGGCGAGGTCGGGGAGGGGGGCGGAGTTGGGCGAGGGGGGCAATGTCACGCCCCGCTCCCGTAGGAGCGATCATCCTCGCTAAGGCGTGATGTCACACGAGCCTAGATTGCGCTCGTGCAAGGCGGGTTCCATAACGACCAATTTCAGCGGCTGCGACGGGGTCGTCGCACAGAAGTCTCATGCAGAGACATTGAATAATAGCAGCGGAAATTTTAAGCAAAACACAAGTTATTCAATGAAGCTCTTTATTGATATTGAAACAAAGATTACAAAGGGCGCAAGGCCAAGATTACAAGTCTCTCGAGCTCACTTTTCTCACATTACAAGTTCGCTCTGCTCTCTCTCATCTCTCGATACAACACTTGAGCCAGCGGAAGCTTCGGAAGGCGACGTCCATACATTATGTCTCGTATAAGTCTTGAATCCATGTGGCCGCACGCTTCGAATCGCCAAGGAACTCCGTGCCTCAACGCATCCAAGCGAGCTCCGCGCCACGAGCTTCTACCTGTGCCTGCACATGCAAACTATGTGGGTGTCAGCACTCAACTATACTGGTGGAATGAGCTCCTCGTCCACCCATACAAAACCAACACGTTTGATTTACTTTGTGCAACTTAGTCCCATTTATGATTGTCTTTTTACTCTTGCCTTAGGATTATTTTAGGATCGACGCCTTGGCCTATTCTGTGTCTCTAGACCATCCCGTGCTTTGCACCAACAACGTTAACTCAACAACGTTAACCTATCAAGTCGTGTTTGCCTTACGACTTAAAATCAGAGACGCATCTACGCGATAAGGCTCCATTTCTGTGTGACCGTGCTACAAACCCTGGCTGAGGCCGTGCCTCGCAACTCAGTGAGACTTAACCATATCGCCGCCTCGCGGCCCTTGCTACTTTGATCATCAACTGACCCAATCGAGACTTGTGAACTTAGTGTCACTTAACCAACTTGCCTTGCGGCGATTCCTGACTTAAACTCGAACAACTCAAACCCAACTTCTGCAACTCACATGTCCACACTTGAGACTCGACGCCACATCTCGTGCTGAAGCACGACGCCTATGTTGAAACCCAATCTTAGGTCCAAACTTTGTGTTCTAACTGTACACACATTCAACTCGACTCAATCCAAAGGCATACACGCGAATAGCCGCTATTTGTCAACATCTATATAAACTTGGTCACTAGCATAACAAGCTATCCTGAGACGTATAGCTTGGTTAAATCGGGGACCTTTCAACGCAAGTAACTAGCTCCGTTGCAAGCCCCCACTTTAACCCGTGCTAAAACCTTATGCACGACTATACCCTGTTTCCTCCCAGGCCGAGTCGGTCCCATGGCCCAGGGTTGCCGCTCGAGGAAACATCGCCCTTGTCGACAAGTTGTCCATGACCATGCAAGACTCGACTCAAACTGACGTCTCACACAGTC
The DNA here is from genome assembly GCA_029216955.1 of Iris pallida. Taxonomy (NCBI): domain Eukaryota; kingdom Viridiplantae; phylum Streptophyta; class Magnoliopsida; order Asparagales; family Iridaceae; genus Iris; species Iris pallida. The sequence goes on from JANAVB010035119.1 coordinate 119,029, forward strand.
ATCCTTCTTTCAGTGTTACCCTCTCTTCCAAAACTATGTTCAAGACTTCTATCCTTGAGATCCCTCGACGACCCACGGTCGCGAGCCTTCTCCCTTGATGCCATATCCTTTTTACTCAACTTAGGAATGCCCATTTGATAGCCCTTTTTCTAAACTCGACTTGAAACCAACTGTAGCTCGTGCCTTAAACACTAAGTCCGTGCATTGTGCCTTAGGCCAACCGTGTGCTACGCAAACTACCGCCCGAGTCATACTTTATATGACGGGCCTTGAGATCGTGGGACTTCGTGGCTATACCCAGTCGTAGAACTCGTGGGACCGTACTTGCTACTACTCCGATAGCCTAACATGACTTGACTAACTTAATTTTGCAACAACTTGACGAGCAAAGGCTGCGTCAAGCTTTGCCTTGATGGAACGTGCCGTGCACGCGTTCGACTTCGAACGACCAAGTCATTGGGTGCCTAGACTTAAGTCATAATCTGTTCAACCCAACTTAACTCATAGGCAAACCAAGGCTATGCCAAGCCTTAGACGATGGGACCGTGCATGCTTTATGAAGCATTTATGCGGGCAACGCCTATGACTTAGGCTACGTTCACAACTTTGCCTACTCAACCAATTTTCCTTCTCCCAAGCCACGGGACGAAGGATCGAGTGTCATTTTCAAAGCACGCCGTGCACCAACTCTAAGCCGACCGTTGGACCTTTCCATATTCCAACTCAATTCGACCCCTCGGGATTACTCCCTTTAGCTATGTGGATTCGTCTCTTTTATTATCAAGCCTACTTGTGCAAGTTGAAAACATGTGATTTATTATGTGGAGGCTACGATGAGGCAAGTTCACCGAAACTACCCCACCTGAGCGATGTCTCCGAGCAAGCCGTTGCAAGGCTAAGTCCGAACATCGTTGGCGTTTCGATTCCTCCGATTGACTGAGCGGGACGGGACATTACATCATACACCACTCAGAAAAAGTTTCGTCCTCGAAATTACTAAGTACACTTATCGACTTATAACTTTGTTCTACATTCAAGGACTCTCACACACACTAACCTATGCGTTCCCTCAATCCGAGCCACGCTCGTGCTTATCGCTAACTTAGTCGTAAGGCACACCAACCGATCAACCAACATTCAAACTCGTCTCAATTCAATGATCATCAACATTTCTTCGAAACTCATGATCTCAAAATCCTCGACACTTTCCCGTTCCTCACGTCTCACTTGATTCAACGTATCACTTAGTTGGATCGTGCACATATTCTAGGCGTCCCCAAAATACATGCATTTCAGCCAAGCCTCGTGATAGAGAATCCGCCATCACCACTCGAGTCGGATCGTGCACATATTCGGACGTCCTTGATATACGTGCATGTCAACCGATACTCGTGAGTGGTGCCTCCACAATTACTACCACTTCGCACTCGGACGTCTGCCTAACCGCTAGGCTATATTTTTCCGTCAGTATTGGAATCATAGTTCCCAAACAACAATATCAACACTGACCCCATCCTAAGGTCAAACCAAGTTAATAACACGGGATTTTCTACGCAAGCTCGCATCACTCCGATTTCTAAACATCGAGCTCCGATTCCCTACACACATCCAAACATTCGTCGTACGGGGTCTGAGTCATTCAGCAAAGCCATCCTACGACAACTCACATTTCAACCAATTCCTTGACACATCAGTATCACTCGTTCATCAAGCCATTTCGCATAGTCTATCTCTTTGAACATGTTCGACATAATCCGTCTATCAATCCTTCCACGTCAAGCACGCTACGACACAATTCACCGCTAAACCGTAATTCACATTTCATATTTCCTAAGTCATCTATTCCAATTCACGCAATCGATCACAAGGTCGCCTGACTTAACGATATGCCACACCCCGATCTCACGCGAGTCCGATTATCCACGGTGAGCAAGAAATCACCATGCAACGCTTCCGTGGAATAATCATTCTCATCGGGGCGTAACACTTGTTTTGTGTCTAGACTAATTTATTCTCGATGTCCGGATTGGACCTACTCAATCCTCAAGTTTCATTCATTCGTCAATCACAAGTCCTACAAATCCTCGAATTCACCTTCGCATCAAGCCAACAAGTCATAACAATCAAAGTTGCCGCGTCCTGATTTTCCGAGTTCAATCATTCCCGCGACATGAATCACCATGTCAGCGCTTATGCGGAACGATAGCCCAAAATCCGACGCGACGCATGTGCGAGGCTAGAGTTGCGCTCGCGCAAGACAAGAATGTCGACGCTGTGGTTATCCGCGTAACCATCATGACACAATCATTTTTATCCAACATTTATCTCAATTAAAATCCTAAGTACAGCATCCAACCGAACAATAACATTTGCACGATCGTCATTCGCCGAGTCAGAGTACCCCCGAGTTATCGCACATCGATCTTTGATACGCCTCAACACCATCGACGATATGCGTAACTTGACGATCTTCCTTTGCAACCAATTTCGAATCGTGCGAATGATGCTATCATCCGACTGGATAATCTCCTCGACATTCAAGTTCAATCATTATCCCTCGAATCATTCACAACATCAATTTTCTCAAACCAATTGCACGTATTGTTCATCCGTTTATCTTAAGTCATCGACCAACGTGTTTTCTCAATTCGCATCATTCCTTGCTAACTCAAATCATCGAGCAACATTCAATCCAATCCTTAGAGTCATTGCGTAACTTCAAAATTCAGCTTTTCATGCACGCTATCTATCTGTCGTGCTAACTTTTCATATACGTTCCGTATCAATTTCTTCGATCAAGTCATCCGTTCGCTACACCTTAACTTTTTTCTCGATTCGATTTCATCTACTCGCTCATTTTCGCGTTTCATACTTGTGTAATCCTCAATCCCGTACACGTTCCGTGCGCGTAAATTTCTAGGTTGTTCGAATCACACATCGTCAAATCTTAAGACTATAACTTGTTCAATGATACTCAATCTACGGCTTTGCATACACGCGATGTTCGTTGATAGACTCATTGACACCCCGAATCCTCAATCGATCGATCGACATCCCTGAAGCTATCGCATACACCACTCAGGGATGAAGTCATTCAACAAATCCTCAACTTATCATTCGATTCACAATCTATTTTCTCGAATTTCCGTCCGAACGATTCCTTAAATTTCAAGCACGCTCATCTATATCGCATCGACGTTATCATCGCTCGATAGCACCCTTATCGATAGTTATCTCACTTTACTCAATCGAGTTCAATTCATTCTTGCTCGAAACATTACGAATCCCGCACTCGACTTTGCTAAGGTCGACACAAATCCTTGGTGTATATGCCCAGCCCGACTTAGCCAACCGTGCTTACGCAAACCATCTTTTTGTTTTATCAAAAACTGTTCTCCTATGTTTTTGCAAAATAGATAGACTTATTGTATGGACATCCCGTGGGACATTTGAGAGAGAGCGCACCAACGATTTCAACTTTGCGGAAGCAACAATTCAGAGTTTGCAGAAACAACAGAGTTAAAGAATTCAATCGATAGTCCAAGGACGTAAAGCCGCGCTCTGATACCATTATGTCACGCCCCGCTCCCGTAGGAGCGATCGTCCTCGCTAAGGCGTGATGCCGCACGAGCCTAGATTGCGCTCGTGCAAGGCGGGTTCTATAACGGCCGATTTCAGCGGTTACGACGGGGTCGTCGCACAGAAGTCCCATGCAGAGACATTGAATAATAGCAGCAGAAATTTTAAGCAAAACACAAGGTATTCAATGAAGCACTTTATTGATATTGAAACAAAGATTACAAAGGCCAAGATTACAAGTCTCTCGAGCTCACTTTTCTCACATTACAAGTTTACTCTGCTCTCTCTCATCTCTCGATACAATGCTTGAGACAGCAGAAGCTTCGAAAGGCGACGTCCATACATTATGTCCCGTATAAGTCTTGAATCCATGTGGCCGCACGCTTCGAATCGCCAAGGAACTCCGTGCCTCGACGCATCCAAGCGAGCTCCGCACCACGAGCTTCTACCTGTGCCTGCACATGCAAACTATGTAGGTGTCAGTACTCAACTGTACTGGTGGAATGAGCTCCTCGCCCACCCATACAAAACCAACACATTTGATTTACTTTGTGCAACTTAGTCCCCTTTATGATTGTCTTTCTACTCTTGCCTTAGGATTATTTTAGGACCGACGCCTTGGCCTATTCTGTGTCTCTAGACCATCCCATGCTTTGCACCAACAACGTTAACTCAACAACGTTAACCTATCAAGTCGTGTTTGCCTTACGGCTTAAAATCAGAGATGCAACTACGCGATAAGGCTCCATTTCTGTGTGACCGTGCTACAAACTCTTGCTGAGGCCGTGCCTCGCAACTCAGTGAGACTTAACCATATCGCCGCCTCGCGGCCCTTGCTACTTTGATCATCAACTGACCCAATCGAGACTTGTGAACTTAGTGTCACTTAACCAACTTGCCTTGCGACGATTCCTGACTTAAACTCGAACAACTCAAATCCAACTTTTGCAACTCACATGTCCACACTTGAGACTCAACGCCACATCTCGTGCTGAAGCACGACGCCTATGTTGAAATCCAATCTTAGGCCCAAACTTTGTGTTCTAACTGTACACACATGCAACTCGACTCAATCCAAAGGCATACACGCGGATAGCCGCTATTTGCCGACATCTATATGAACTTGGTCACTAGCATAACAAGCTATCCTGAGACGTATAGCTTGGTTAAATCGGGGACCTTTCAACGCAAGTAGCTAGTTCCGTTGCAAGCCCCCGCTTTAACCCGTGCTAAAATCTTATGCACGGCTATACCCTGTTTCCTCCCCGGCCGAGTCGGTCCCATGGCCCAGGGTTGCCGCTCGAGGAAACATCGTCCTTGTCGACAAGTTGTCCATGACCATGCAAGACTCGACTCAAACTGACGTCTCACACAGTCATCCTTCTTTCAGTGTTACCCTCTCTTCCAAAACCATGTTTAAGACTTCTATCCTTGAGATCCTCGACGACCCACGGTCGCGAGCCTTCTCCCTTGATGCCATATCCTTTTTACTCAACTTAGGAATGCCCATTTGATAGCCCTTTTTCTAAACTCGACTTGAAACCAACTGTAGCTCGTGCCTTAAACACTAAGTCCGTGCATTGTGCCTTAGGCCAACCGTGTGCTACGCAAACTACCGCCCGAGTCATACTTTATATGACGGGCCTTGAGATCGTGGGACTTCGTGGCTATACCCAGCCGTAGAACTCGTGGGACCGTGCTTGCTACTACTCCGATAGCCTAACATGACTTGCCTAACTTAATTTTGCAACAACTTGACGAGCAAAGGCTGCGTCAAGCTTTGCCTTGATGGAACGTGCCGTGCACGCGTTCGACTTCGAACGACCAAGTCATTGGGTGCCTAGACTTAAGTCATAATCTGTTCAACCCAACTTAACTCATAGGCAAACCAAGGCTATGCCAAGCCTTAGACGATGGGACCGTGCATGCTTTATGAAACATTTATGTGGGCAACGCCTATGACTTAGGCTACGTTCACAACTTTGCCTACTCAACCAATTTTCCTTCTCCCAAGCCACGGGACGAAGGATCGAGTGTCATTTTCAAAGCACGCCGTGCACCAACTCTAAGTCGACCGTTGGACCTTTCCATATTCCAACTCAATTCGACCCCTCGGGATTACTCCCTTTAGCTATGTGGATTCGTCTCTTTTATTATCAAGCCTACTTGTGCAAGTTGAAAACATGTGATTTATTATGTGAAGGCTACGATGAGGCAAGTTCACCGAAACTATCCCACCTGAGCGATGTCTCCGAGCAAGCCGTTGCAAGGCTAAGTCCGAACGCCGTTGGCGTTTTGATTCCTCTGATTGACTGAGCGGGGCAGGGCACTACAGGCGAGGTCGGGGAGGGGGCGAGGTAGGAGAGGGGGCGGAGGGGGGCGAAGTCGGGGAGGGGGGTCGAACGTCGGGGAAGGGGAGGGGGGCTTTGATGTCAGGGAAGAAGACAATGGGAGGAGGGTTATTTTGGTCCAAATTTTTTTTAATGAAGAGTCCATCAGTCAGAACTGACGGAAAACGTCCAAAGTGGGACGACTTATAGATATAGCAAATCCAAAGTAGGATAACTTATACATATTACAAACAATGTGGGATGCACCGCATAAATAGACCATCCAAGTGGGGTGCCACTCAAAAATTTCCAAAAAAAACTTACCAAAAAGAGTTGCAACCATGATACGAACCATATCAGTGAGACAAATATTTAATAAGACACCAACCATATAGAAAAGTGCTTGCTTACTCCATGTCAGCAAAGAGAAACAAACAAGAATTCTCAATCCATGAAATTAGTAGATAACAATTTATATTACCTTATCCCAAGAACGGCCTAGGAACTCATTAACTGAAATGGCATTTTGAGCATACATCAGAGGAGAAATCCAGTATCCCCAAATCCACCATCTTGGAATGCTATCTGTTAGAGGCAAAGACATGATAAGCTACATGCAAAAGGCAGCAGAGTAAACAAATGTGATAATTATCTTTTGACCTCTAGAAATGATGAATCCTCCAAGAATCATGATAACCAACATTGCAAACGATCCAAAGGTGTTGGCAACTATCATATTTCTGCCCAAGGATGCCATCACGTGGAAAAGAGCTAAAGACATCTGATGCAACAAGAAAAGCAATAAGAACTGACCGAGGAATCTGCAGATCAATGATAACAATGTCTTTACTGAGGAACCTCCAACATTAGAAACTTGTAAATCATAACTATGACAAGTTGTTACCTGGTTATTTGTGGATCATAACCCACCACAAAATATGTAACTGTCACCCACATCCCAGACTCTATAAGTGATGTCGGGATACTTAAGAGCCAAGAAGGAAGTATATAACACCAGGTTGGATAAAAATGTAAGTCCCTGTGCTTGTAAAGCACCGGAAGCTTTGTCATTACCAATGAAACTTCCGTAAAGCCATTAAACAGAATCATGATTAATGCAAAATACAGCGCCCCGAGAAATATTATTCCGTCGTCAATCGTGTCACGGTGCATTGTGGTCCGGAAGAACACAGTCATCGTAATAAGAGCAACAAGCAAAAGCTGCAAAGAGAACTCTAATACACATAAGAGCATTTCTCATTTCTCAGGATTAGCAGCTATAGTCTCTAAGAAATACTACAAGAAAAGTTCGTGACAGAAGACTACGAAATATAAGGATTACATGTGCACCCGAATACAAGATTCAATGTCTCCAAAAGTGAACAAATTAAAATTCTAGTAAAGAGTTCCATGCAAACAAGTGTGCATTCATAATTTCATATTAAGCCCACGAGTCCTATGCCAATATGAGTTGTTTAGCAGCTCCATATAAAGGCTCAGAGTATTTGGTATCGGAAAGAAGATTCAATGGCTGAATATCTTTAGAGCAGTAGTAAAAGAAGTTTGATCAGTTATAGCAATCGAGTGGGTTAGTAAACCAGCCGAACTGTACCACCCTACATCTACTTTGGACCGCGTATCATATCAATACCACATAAATCTTGGTGTAATGCTTTAGCTTGTTTGGTTCTCAAGTATGTTATCTTCTAGCGATTTGAGACTGATCAGATTTTGTTATCGAAAGATAAGATTCTGTTGATCCTTAGCAATTACACTAATAATCAAAAGTCCCATTACGTCCATTACATAAGATTATGTTGAACCTTAGCTTGGTTGCTTCTCAAAAGTATTTTATCTTCTAGCGATTTGAGACTGATCAGCTTTCAGCTTTTGTTATCAATAGGTACCTGCGAGCATAGCGTTGAAATGAACGAAATACGGAGAGTCAAGATGATATAGTCATAGGTGATAGATAGATATTATGTCACACCCCAACAACCATAAACATCTCCACTTCGCTAAACTCAAATTTGATTCAATCAATGATATATGCCAAACTAGATATATTAGCAACTATTCCACACTTAAGGTCAAATCAGCTTTAGACTATCTTAGGTCGAAGAGCAATAAATTTTCTAAATCCTTAAGGTTAGCAACTATTCCACACTTAAGGTCAAATCAGCTTAGACTATCTTAAGTCGAAGAGCAATAAATTTTCTAAATCCTTAAGGTCATTTGTATATCTTCCAAATAAACTTCCAATCGTACTACCAAGTCTGTGTGCTCAACTTGGAATTCATTCCAATCTGCAAAAAATGGTCCTTGATCATTCGAACCAATTCAGCAAGGAACATTCAAAGTCGTATCTAACCAGACATAACTCTAAACTATCCATTACGGATAGACTTATCGATATCAATATCATAAATCAAACAAACACCACTAGGATAAATAATACACTACTCAGACGACTGAGCCACTTAGCACACAAACATTCCTTCTCTATAGATAGATAGAATAGTATTGATCCTTAGCAATTACACCGATACCCAAAAGTCTCCTTACGTCCATTTACATACAAGATCATGTTGATCCTTACTACTTGTCTTAAAGTGGATATCAAAGATCCAACTAATTCAGTTTTCCATCTCCACTTCCTAGTTCGAATGAATTAAACCAAATTCTTCCTACAGATTTTGCCTCGTCAATATTTAGTCGTTGGTATTCTTCATGAGGTGTATCCATCTATAGTAGTACCTCGAAAATGGCTCCTGATATGCCTTGTGAGATAATTACTTTTGCTTGATGCCGGTGGCTTGTCATTGCATGTTGCAAAAGTTCTCTCAACCAAGGTTATAGATGTCGGATGTCAGGTTCATGTCGAAATGTCGAATGCCAGATATCAATAAATATATAGTATGCATATACTAAATGTCCTATCTAATAATTTCTAAATGTCCAAAAACTAACTAACAATTAACACAACATGATAATAGTTGAAGTTCCAAAAACTACTACTAACATTAAAATATTGTATCAATTAATTTAATAGTCTAATTAAGATAAGTACAATATAAAAACTATAGTGTGCATTCTTAGCTTGTTACTAATTAGACGATAAATCTGAGATTACTCGACATGTCACTCTATGGATTCAGATTCTCTCCTCTACAGGAGAGTAGAGGAGAGAACTCTACACTTGTCAACCCTTGGAATTATAAGGGGGTGGTTGGGATTTGAGACTACTTGTGGGAGAACTTTTAGGGGCAGTTTGGGATTTTATATAAAGCAATCTGAACCATATCAACAGTTAAGATTGCTACAAAGTTACCCTCCTCTACGAACTCCATAGGGGAGAGCATCCAAATTGGTCACTTTACAACTCTATATTAGGGGTTACATCAGGGTTAACAGGATGGGACCCTTTAACCATTTAAAGTTAACAAAAACAAAAGGCCGATTTTCAAATATATCGATTATTTGGTGTCGGCCATATATCAGTCGATATTCCCTCAAATGTCATAATCAACATTTGGTGCAAGTTAGTAAAGGCTGAAATGATACACTGACAGCATGTATAACACTGGTCAACAGTGGTGTTTCTTTTTTTGTACTAACTTGGATTTATTTACTGTTTAGGAAGGCTGAAATAATGCCAGCATATCATAGTATGATCTTCATCTTCTGAAAATTAAATCACCTCGCCGTTTCAACCAAACCCATGTTTTGAAGGCAAGTTTTCACTTACCAATAGATATATAATCCTCCCTTATCCAAAAATAGACAACACCACCCCTAACATTCCTCCGCAAGTTTTCAGTCTATGCTATGTGTAGTTTTAACTTTGAAGACCAATATATCTGCTTCTGAAAATTTTAAGAAAGATGGCCATTCTACTGGATTAAACAAAGGCTAAGCTGCTTTCTTAAACAGAACTAGTTGTGGGGTGGTTCAGCTTTTGAAACTACTTGACGACACTAGTTTGTCATTGTAACACTTTAGTAAACGAACATTAGTATCAAATGTTACAATAAGTGATTAAATTCATAAGAGCGGTCTTTGACTGGTTAACAATTAGCTGGGTTAAGCAGTTACTTAATCACAACTGCGCAGACGCTCAAAATTCTGATCAATCGGGCACCGGCTTAATCCTGCAAAGCCAATAATTAATGCTTAAACCATTTTTCAGAAAGCTCTAATTTTTCATTAGTGTATCTTCCTTTCTATCGATAAAAGCATCTTTCTCATCAGAAAAAGGCAGTAGGCATGGAGGATGAAGGTAAGGGATAGTAGCTAACCTCAATTTGGTGGACAGAAATAATTTTGGGAGAATAACTAACATAATCTCCAAAGGAGAGTTTCTTCTAATTTATAATGACTCAGACTACAGTAATAGACTCCATATAGAAAGAGTTCAATAAGTCAAGAATACAAATATAGACTCAATATGGAAACTAATTATGAAAAGGTGTCCCTTGGCTCAATCTATAAAATAGACTGAAGATTTAATTAAATATAATAGAACAAAATAATCTACTAATTCTAAAACTAAAACATACCATATTTCTTACACCACCTCTCGATTTGAACATTTTAGAAAAATATGTGCAACTTGCAAATTACAATACAAAAGAAAAAGGATAAGGAGCATTTTCGATCATGTTAGAAATTCTTCAATAATACTTCGTTTTAAATCTGCAATAAAAAAAAAATTAAATTTACCGGCCTCCGGGGAAGTCGTGCACGAAGCACTGCCCTAAGAGTTAGCTCGGGTCTATGTGCAGACTGTATCCGAACGCTCCTAGTGGTAAAACCCCCGCTCCACCGGAATTTCTTTGCCGCACACGACTTGGAGAGAGTGACCCCTACTTAGCTCTGCCCAGAGCAACAAACAAACGAAAATCTCGGATCGGAAATGACAAGAGTGAAGAAGAGAATTTGGACGTATATTCTTTTTTCCTGTATCTCTGAAGGAGGAGAATGGAGCTCAATATATAGGCTGATGCCAACGGTTGGAAATAAATATGACATTAAATCAGCCTATTAAAAATTAACGTTACAAACATTACAGCACATGTTAAAATGTGATACAATGAATCTGGACATGAAATCATGTATCCAAATGTTGCAGAATTAATGAATAGTAACGGTAAAAAAAAATTAATAGGAGCAAAAAGGATTTTTGGGTCTCAGCCCGAACCCGAAGAAGGAATCGAATCGGCATTCGGCGCCCGCAAATGTGGGCACGTGCCCGCACCAGTTACGCGCGCCGAACCGAGCCGAGCCGGGCCGGACGGCGGCGGCGGCGCGCACGTGTGGCCCATGGGGCTCCCACTCAATGGTTTAATGAAGCAAGATGGGAGGAGTGTATATGCACATTGAAAGCTACTATGCTAACCGATGTGGGACTAATAATACATACGCTAGAGGTACTTGGGTCTATCGGGTGGCGCGTTTGGTTGGCCATGCGCACTTTTACACATTCATGAGAGTTGTCTAGGATCGTCCTGTCCTATAGTCGCGGCCCTCACGACCTCTCATATAGGTAAGTCCTTAAGGGTTGGTGATAGGAATCAACCCTGCATATCATGCTTGGACTTATTAAGAGTTTAAACTCACCCTATCCATATCACAAAAGGAACACTGTCACCATAGGGATGGGATATCAATGTACACATGTACAGCCTCCTGGACTTTTATTTTAAAGAAAATTTAATCTCAAGGTCAGTGTTCCATAATAGTCACCTAGTCCAGCTTGTTTCTACCCATTGAATCGGCTTCTTGGGATCTCCAGTCAGACTCGGTTGGGTTGCCACTGCTGGTGACTATACTATGGGCTTAACCCCATCCCCCTCGATGATTCTAGGATCAATGTCCTAGACAGACCGTTCGTCAAGTGGTCTGCAAGGTTCTTTTCTGACTTTATATAGTCAAGAACCACATATTTGCCCAATAGGCTCTTTATTGACTTGAAGCGCAACTGCAGGTGCCTGTTCATCTAGCATTCACAGAATCATGTTTAGTAGTTCAATAACTGACTTATTATCACAGTTTATGGAAATTGCAAGAGCAAGGTGAACAGAAACAGGTATATGCATCATAAGATTTATGAGCCATTCGGCTTCTGTACATGTAGTATCCAAAACTATCATTTCAGAGTCCATTGTACTTCTGGCGATGATAGTTTGTTTACATGATGTCACGTCCCGCTCCCGTAGGAGCGATCGTCCTCGCTAAGGCGTGATGCCGCACGAGCCTAGATTGCGCTCGTGCAAGGCGGGTTCCATAACGGCCGATTTCAGCGGCTGCGACGGGGTCGTCGCACAGAAGTCCCATGCAGAGACATTGAATACTAGCAAAGGAAATTAAGAACAAAACACAAGTCATTACAAAACACTCTTTTATTGATATTGAAACAACGGTTACATTGGGAACGCAAGGCCAAGATTACAATCACTCAAGCTCACTCATCTCACATTACAAGTTCACTCTGCTCTCTCTCATCTCTCGATACAACGCTTGAGCCAGCGGATGCTTCGGAAGGCGACGTCCATACATTATGTCCCGTATAAGTCTTGACTCCATGCGGCCGCATGCTTCGAATCGCCAAGGAACTCCGTGCCTCGACGCATCCAAGCGAGCTCCGCGCCACGAGCTTCTACATGTGCCTGCACATGTAAACTATGTGGGTGTCAGTACTCAACTGTACTGGTGGAATGAGCTCCTCGACCACCCATACAAAACCAACACGTTTGATTTACTTTTGTGCAACATAGTCCCTTTCTTGATTGTCTTTCTACTCTTGCCTTAGGATCAGTTTATGACCGACGTCTTGCCTATTTTGTGTCGTTAGACCATCCCGTGCTTGCAACATTCAACGTTAACCTATCAAGTCGTGTTTGCCTTACGGCCATAATCAGAGACGCAACTATGCGACGAGGCTCCATTTCCGTGTGACCGTGCTTCAAACCCTTGCTGAGGCCGTGCCTCGCAACTCAATGAGACTCAATCATATCACCGCCTCGCGGCCGTTTTTGCTACTTTGATCACCAACTGATCCAATCAAGACTTGAGGGCTAAGTGTCACTCGACCGACTTTGCCTTGCGGCATTTCCTGACTTAAACTCAAGACAACTCAATTCCAACTTATGCAAACTTATATGCCGACAACTTAAGACTCGACGTCACATCTCGTGCCGAAGCACGTCGCCTATGTTGTAGCCATTCTTAGGCCCAAACACTTGTGTTCCAACCATACACACATTCGACTAGACTAAATCCAAAGGCACACGCGGATTGCCGCTCGTGCCGACCCATCTATATGAATTGGTCAACATCACAAGCTATCCTGGACTATAGCCTTGCCATTCGGCGACCCTTTCAACGCAAGTAGCTAGCCCCGCTGAAAGTTCCCGAATGACCCGAGCGGTTCGTCCAGCTACGGCTATACCTGTTTCCCTCCGGAACGACGCGGTCCCATGGCGCCCAGGGTTGTCGCTCGTGGAAACTCCTTGTCGACAAGTTGTCCAAAACCATGCAAGACCCGACACAAACTGACTCACACAGTCATTCATCATCCAATGTTATCATCTCTTTCAAACCAATCTCAAGACTTCTATCATTTGAGACCCCTCGACGACCCACGGTCGTGAGCTTTCTTTTCATTTATCCTTGAGACCCCTCGCCGACCCACGGTCGCGAGCATTCTTTCCATGTTACCATATCATTTCATTCAACTCAATGCCTATTCGATAGTCCTTTCTCCAAAACTCATTAAATCAACCGTGGTTCATGCCCTAAACACTAAGTCCGTGCATCGTGCCTCAAACCGACTTCCGATCTACGCAACGATATCGCCCAAGTCATACTTTATATGACGGACCTTGAGACCGTAAGACTATTTGGTTATAACCAGCCGTAGAACTCGTAGGACCGTGCTTGCTACCACTCCGATAGCATAACATAACTCGCCTGACTTAAACGCACAACGACTCGACGAGCAAAGGCTGCGTCAAGCCTCGCATTGCGGAAACGTGTCGCGCATGCGTTCGACTTCTGAACGACCAAGTCATTTGGGCGCCTAGACTTACGCCAACAGCCGTGCGACGCAACTTAACTCATAGGGCAAGCCAAGGCTATGCCAAGCCTTGGACGATAGGACCGAGTGTCATTTTCAAAGCACGCCGTGCACCAACTCTAAGCCGACCGTTGGACCTTTCCATGTTCTAACTCAATTCGACCCGTCGGGATTATTACCTTTAGCTATGTGAATTCGTCTTTTATTATCAAGCCTACTTGTGCAAGTTGAAAACATGCGATCTATTATGTGAAGGCTAAGATGAGGCAAGTTCACGAAACTACCCCACCTGAGCGAGCGGTCGCCTCGACCGAGCGATGTCTTCGAGCAGCCGTTGCAAGGCTAAGTCCGAACGCCGTCGGCGTTTCGATTCCTCCGATTGACTGAGCGGGACGGGGCACTACATCATACACCACTCAGAAAAAGTTTCGTCCTCGAAACTAACTGAGTACACTTATCGACTTATCACTCGACTCAACATCCTACATTTCTCGCACACATTTCCTCTATGCATTTCCCAAATCCGAGCCACGCTCGTACTACCCTCAACCCGTTCTTTAAAACTCATAATCTCAAAATCCTCGACACGTCTCATTCCTCAAGTCTCACTTGAATTCAACATATCACTTAGCTTGGATCGTGCACACATTCCAGGCGTCCCCGAAATACATGCATTTCAACCAAGCCTTGTGAGAGTGAATCCAATTCCACCTATCGATCCATCCACTCAATCCTAAAAATCAATCCTACCGATGCTAACTCTCGCAACATGGACATCTCGCCTAGCCGCTAGGCAATCTCTTTAGGCTAAAGTCAATTATCAGTATTGGAATCACAGTTCCCAAACAACGATATCAACACTGACCCCATCCTAAGGTCAAACCAAGTTGATAGTACGGGGTTTTCTACCCAAGCTCGCATCACTCCGATTTTTAAACATCTAGCATCGATTTCCTACACACATCCCAACGTTCGTCGCACGGGGTCTGAGCCATTCAGCAAAGCCATCCTACGACAACTTATGTTCAACCAATTCCACGACATCTCAATATCGCTCGTTCAACGAACCATCTTCGCATAGTCTATCTCTTCGAACACGTTCGACATAATCCGCCTATCAATCCTTCTCGAATCAAACACGCTATGACGCAAATTACCGCTAACCAAAATTTCACATTCTACATTCCCTAAGTCATATATTCCAATTCACGCAATCGATCACAAGGTCGTCTGACTTAACAATACGTTGCGCCCCGATCTCACGCGAGTCAGATTATCCACGGTGGGCATGAATCACCATGCACGCTCCCGCAGGATGATTATCCTCATCGGGACGTAACTCTTGTTTTACGTCTGGACTAATTCATTCTCGATGCGCGGATTGGACCTACTCAATCCTCAAGTTTATTTCATTCATCAATCGTAAGTCCTACCATCCTCGAATTCTCCTTCGCATCAAACCGACAAGTCGAGACAATCAATGTTGCCGCGTCTTGATTTTCCGAGTTCGATCATTCCCGCGACATGAATCACCATGTCAGCGCTCACGCGGAACGATCGCCCCAAATCCGACGCAACGCATGTGCGAGACTAAAGTTGCACTCGCACAAGACAAGATTGTCGACGTTGTGGTTATCCGCGTAACCATCAAAACACAATCATTTTCATCCAACATTCATCTCGATCAAAATCCTAAGTATAGCACCCAACCGAACAATAACACTTGCACGATCGTCATTCGCCGAGTCAGAGTACCCCCAAGTTATCGCATATCGATCTTTGATATGCCTCAATACCATCGACGATATGCGTAACCTGACGATCTTCCTTTGCAACCAATTTCGAATCGTGCGAATGATGCTATCATTCGACTGGATAATCTCCTCGACATTCAATCTAAATTTGATCATTATCCCTCGAATCTTTTACAACATCATTTCGTTCAAATCCGAAATCACGTATATTCGTCCGTCTATCTTAAGTGATCGACCAATGCATTTCCTCAATTTACATTGTCCCTTTTGTTAACTCAATCATCGAGCAACATTCAATCCAATCCTTAGAGTCATTCGCGTAACTTCAAAATCAAACCTTTCATGCACGCTATCTACCTGTCGTGCTAACTTTTCGTATGTAATCCGTATCAATTTCATCGATCAAGTCATCCGTTCGCTACACCTTAGCTTTTCCTCCATTTGATTTATCTACTCAATCATCTTCGCGTTTCATATTCGCACCATCCTCAATCTCGTGTACGTTCCGTGCACGTCAATTTCTAGGTCGTTCGAATCAACTTATCAAACTTCAAGACAACAACTCACTCCATCGTACACGATCTAAGGCTTTGCATATGTGCGACGCTTGCTGATAAACTCATCGACACCCCGCATCCTCAATCGATCGATCGACATCCCTGAGGCTATCGCATACACCACTTAGGGATGAAGTCATTTGACAAATCCTTAACTTATCATTTGAATCAAAATCGACTTTTCGAATCCCGTTCGAACCATTCCTCGAATTTCAAGCATGCTCATCTATATCGCATCGACGATACTGTCGCTCGATAGCACCCCTATCGACAATCATCCCACATTTACTCAATCGAGTTCAACTCATTCTAGCTCGAACACTACGAATCCCGCACTCGACTTTGCAAAGGTCGACACAATCCTTGGTGTATATGCCCAGCCCGACTTAGCCAACCGTGCTTACGCACACCATCTTTTCGTTTTATCAAAACTGTTCTCCTATGTTTTGCAAAATAGTTAGACTTATTGTATGGACATCCCGTGGGACAATTGAGAGAGAGCGCACCAACGATATAAACTTTGCGGAAGCAATACTTCAGAGTTTGCGGAAACAACGGAGTTAAAGAATTCAATCGATAGTCCAAGGACGTAAAGCCGTGCTCTGATACCATTATGTCACGCCCCGCTCCCGTAGGAGCGATCGTCCTCGCTAAGGCGTGATGCCGCACGAGCCTAGATTGCGGTCGTGCAAGGGTTCCATAACGGCCGATTTCAGCGACTGCGACGGGGTCGTCGCACAGAAGTCCCATGCAGAGACATTGAATACTAGCAGAGGAAATTAAGAACAAAACACAAGTCATTGCAAAACACTCTTTTATTGATATTGAAACAACGGTTACATTGGGGGCGCAAGGCCAAGATTACAATCACTCAAGCTCACTCATCTCACATTACAAGTTCACTCTTCTCTCTCATCTCTCGATACAACGCTTGAGCCAGCGGATGCTTCGGAAGGCGACGACCATACATTATGTCCCGTATAAGTCTTGACTCCATGCGGCCGTACGCTTCGAATCGCCAAGGAACTCCGTGCCTCGACGCATCCAAGCGAGCTCCGCGCCACGAGCTTCTACCTGTGCCTGCACATGTAAACTATGTGGGTGTCAGTACTCAACTGTACTGGTGGAATGAGCTCCTCGACCACCCATACAAAACCAACACGTTTGATTTACTTTTGTGCAACATAGTCCCCTTCTTGATTGTCTTTCTACTCTTGCCTTAGGATCAGTTTTATGACCGACGCCTTGCCTATTTTGTGTCGTTAGACCATCCCGTGCTTGCAACATTATCGTTAACCTATCAAGTCGTGTTTGCCTTACGGCCATAATCAGAGACGCAACTACGCGACGAGGCTCCATTTCCGTGTGACCGTGCTTCAAACCCTTGCTGAGGCCGTGCCTCGCAACTCAATGAGACTCAATCATATCGCCGTCTCGCGGCCGTTTTTGCAACTTTGATCACCAACTGACCCAATCAAGACTTGAGGGCTAAGTGTCACTCGCCGACTTTGCCTTGCGGCATTTCTGACTTAAACTCAAGGCAACTCAATTCCAACTTATGCAAACTTATATGCCGACAACTTAAGACTCGACGCCACATCTCGTGTCGAAGCACGTCGCCTATGTTGTAGCCATTCTTAGGCCCAAACACTTGTGTTCCAACCATACACACATTCGACTAGACTAAATCCAAAGGCACACACGCGGATTGCCGCTCGTGCCGACCAATCTATATGAATTGGTCACTAACATCACAAGCTATCCTGGACTATAGCCTTGCCATTCGGCGACCCTTTCAACGCAAGTAGCTAGCCCCGCTGAAAGTTTCCGAATGACCCGAGCGGTTCGTCCAGCTACGGCTATACCTGTTTCCCTCCGGAACGACGCGGTCCCATGGCGCCCAGGGTTGTCGCTCGTGGAAACTCCTCCTTGTCGACAAGTTGTCCAATGACCATGCAAGACCCGACACAAACTGACGTCTCACACAGTCATTCCTCATCCAATGTTACCATCTCTTTCAAACCAATCTCAAGACTTCTATCATTTGAGACCCCTCGACGACCCACGGTCGTGAGCTTTCTTTTCATTTATCCTTGATACCCCTCGCCGACCCACGGTCACGAGCATTCTTTCCAATTACCATATCATTTCATTCAACTCAATGCCTATTCGATAGTCCTTTCTCCAAAACTCATTAAATCAACCGTGGTTCATGCCTAAACACTAAGTCCGTGCATCGTGCCTCAAACCGACTTCCGATCTACGCAACGATATCGCCCAAGTCATACTTTATATGACGGACCTTGAGACCGTAAGATTTGGTTATACCCAACCGTAGAACTCGTAGGACCGTGCTTGCTACCACTCCGATAGCATAACATAACTCGCCTGACTTAAACGCACAACGACTCGACGAGCAAAGGCTGCGTCAAGCCTCGCATTGCGGAAACGTGCCACGCATGTGTTCGACTTCTGAACGACCAAGTCATTTGGGCGCCTAGACTTACGCCAACAGCCGTGCGACGCAACTTAACTCATAGGGCAAGCCAAGGCTATGCCAAGCCTTGGACGATAGGACCGAGTGTCATTTTCAAAGCACGCCGTGCACCAACTCTAAGCCGACCGTTGGACCTTTCCATGTTCTAACTCAATTCGACCCGTCGGATTATTCCCTTTAGCTATGTGAATTCGTCTCTTTTATTATCAAGCCTACTTGTGCAAGTTGAAAACATGCGATTTATTATGTGAAGGCTAAGATGAGGCAAGTTCACCGAAACTACCCCACCTGAGCGAGCGGTCGCCTCGACCGAGCGATGTCTTCGAGCAGCCGTTGCAAGGCTAAGTCTGAACATCGTCGGCGTTTCGATTCCTCCGATTGACTGAGCGGGACGGGCACTACACATGATCCCCAGAAGATTGCAGCTCCTGCTAGGGTAAAAACATATCCAGTAGTGGATTTCACATCATGTGAATCAGTTACCCAATTTGCATCGGAGTAACCTTCTATGATATCAGGGTGTCTAGTATAATGAAGTTTATAATCTAGAGTTCCCTTAAGATATCTAAATACCCTGTCCAATGCAGTCCAATGTGATTGATTTGGGTTACTAGTATACCTACTTAGTCTCCCAATAGCAAATGCAATGTCAGGTCCAGTACTATTTGTTATGTACATAAGGGACCCAATCATTTGTGAATATCTATGTTGTTCTATAGGTGATCCTTCGTTCTTCTTGAGAACAACATTACTGTCATAAGGGGTAAGGGCAGGTTTCTTGTCAAAATACTCCAACTTTCTTAGCATTTTCTCAATTGAATGTGCTAAGGATAGAGTATAGCTCTCTTTCCTTTTTGACACTTGCATTCCTAGGATCAGATTTGCCTCGCCTAGATCTTTCATATCAAACTGGTTAGATAAATAATTCTTTGTGTTATTTATCAGTTCCAGTGTAGATCCTAGAATAAGGATATCATCAACATACAAGCATAAAATAACACAACTTCCATTTGTATTTTTAGAATACAAACATTTGTCATATTCATTTGGCACAAAACCAAATTCTATAATGACTTTGTCAAATTTGTTGTGCCATTGCTTGGGAGCTTGCTTTAGGCCATAAAGAGATTTTACTAATCTACAAACCTTGTTATCTTGGCCTTTAGCAATAAAACCTTCAGGTTGCTCCATATATATTTCTTCTTCTAAATCTACATTTAGAAATGTTGTCTTTACATCCATTTGATGGATCAGCAAGTCATGAATGGAAGCTAAAGCTAGAAGGGTTCTAATAGAAGAAATCCTAGCAACAGAGAATAGGTATCAAAGTAATCTAATCCCTTTTTCTGGGTAAAACCTTTGGCTACTAATCTAGCATTATATTTCTCTATGGTACCATCGGCTCTAAGTTTCTTTTTAAAGATCCACTTACAACCTATGAGTTTGCTGCCTAAAGCAAGGTCTGCTAAAAACCAAGTATTATTCTCCATGATGGAGTTGTACTCATTGTTAATAGCTTCTTTCCAGAAAGGGGCATCAGGAGAGGATATGGCTTCTTCATAAGTTGAGGGATCACCCTCTATCAAAAATGTGAAGAATCCTTCTCCTAAATTCTTTTCAACCCTTTCTCTTTTACTCCTTCTAGGTTCTATGACTTGTTCAGATTGAGAATTAGGTATTTGGTCATGAGAACTAGACGAGAGTAAGAGAAGGGTTAGAGGAAGATGAAGGGGTTCTATCCTTGAAGGGAAAAATATTCTCAAAATAAACTGCATCTCTAGCTTCAATGATTGTGTTATTAGAGATTTCATTTACTTCAGAATGGGTTACAAAAAATCTATTGGCATTACTATCTAGGGCATATCCTATGAATACAGCATCTATAGTCTTAGGTCCTATCTTCCTCTTTTTGGGTTCAGGAATTCCTACTTTAGCTAGACATCCCCAAACTTTGAGGTAATTGATCCTAGGGGTCCGACCTTTCCATAATTCATATAGGGTCTTATCATTAGTCTTACTGGGTATCCTATTAAGAATATAACAGGCTGACAATAAGGCTTCCCCAAAGATTATCAGGGGCACCTGAGCTGAGAAGCATGGCATTGACCATATCTAAAATAGTGCGATTCTTCACAGAATCGCACTATTTTAATTCCGTGTTCTTCACAGAAGATAGTCTTCATTTGAGGTATACTCTCCACCACGATCTGATCTAAGGATCTTAATCTTCCTATCCAACTGGTTCTCAGCTTCAGATTTATAGACCTTGAATCTGTCTAGAACTTCATCTTCAGTCTTCAGAAGGTAGGTGTAACAATACTTTGAATGATCATCTATAAAAGTAACAAAGTATTTCCTACCGCCTCGAGTCAAGACCCTATTGGAATCACAAACATCACTATGGATAAGTTCTAGGAGTTCAGAATCTCTATAGATAGATTTGAAAGGTAATCTAGTGTGTTTGACTTGAACACAAATCTCACATTTGTGTTCATCATCTATAGGAGTCTTAGGGATGAGATCTAAGTTCATCATCCTTTTGATAGATCCTAAGTTCACATGACCTAGTCTACCATGCCAAACATTTGATGATTCAACATTTGCAACAAAAGAAGGATTTGAACTTTTATTCATAGTACTTAAAATAAAGAATCCATCTTTCACAAATCCTTTCCCCACAAACAAATCATTCTTAGAGAAAACTACTTTATTGGCCTCCATTACAATTTTGTATCCTGAGGCTACAAGGAGGGATCCACTAACAAGATTTCTTCTGACAGACGGCACATGAAGCACATCATGAAGAGGTAGAAGAGGAGGACTTGGAAACCCCTACGTCAGACTCAGTCTCATCAGAATCATTTGAGATGGGTGGACCCATCAATGGCTGAAATCAGGCCTAAGGTGGTAAGCCAAAATTTCATCTGACTCTGCCACCTCTTGAAGTAGGTGTCATTGAATTTAGCAGGCTTTGCAAAAAAGTCTCTTCCTTGGAAGTCATGTTTTCTAAAGTCTGTAAAATTATATTTACTCAAGAAGTTGACTTTAAACTAAAATTAACAATTAAAATAATTTTAGTAATAGACCTTTAAATTTTTAGTTTTTCAAGTTTTGATAAAGTTGGGGTTAGCTGTAGGGGCCGGATCCCAGCAAGCGGAGGTTCACTAGTAACTCTTAAATACCGGTCACTTAGACGAATTTTCGCCTTGTTGACAGAAGGGCCTTTTCGGCTTGTTCCCAAACAAATCTTAACTTTATAACTTTTAAAATTAAAGGAATTTTTACTAAATCAATTAATTGTTTAATTTAGCCTAAATTAAAATATTGAGTAAAAGGAAAACTAGTATTGACAAAAACAATACTACAATATTGGGTATGGAAAATGTCAATTTCTAGTTTGTAATAAATATTTAATAAAGAAAATGGTACTGATACTAGTCTAGCAATTTTTTCCAACTAATGAAGAACAACAATATAAAGAATAGCAATATGTTATTGAATATAACAACTTTGATATATTGGAAAAATTAAACAGAGATCAACTTATTCAATAGTATTAATTTTTGTTTAAATGCTAATATACGAGCAGAAAACAACAGTAGCAGATCTAAGCAAAAATTGTGACTTAACAATATGTGAAGACCACTAGCATAAAATGTGACTTAACAGAATACAATATATGTAATAGAATATATGCTGCTTTGAAAGTTGTTGGTAGTTGACCAGTAGCATAAAAGTTTGATAAGTAGTAAAAATAAGAAGGTTGACACCAGTAGCATAAAAAGTTGTTGGTACTTAACAGAATAGAAGGTTGTCACGAAACTCGAAGACTAATTTTTTCTTAACAAGACAAATTATGGTAAAATGTTTGATAAGAACTAACTCTTAGATTGTTAGAAATTCTTCAATAATACTTCGTTTTAAATCTGCAATAAAAAAAAAATTAAATTTACCGGCCTCCGGGGAAGTCGTACACGAAGCATTGTCCTAAGAGTTAGCTCGGGTCTGTGCAGACTGTATCCGAACGCTCCTAGTGGTAAAATCCCCGCTCCACCGGAATCTCTTTGCCGCACACGACTTGGAGAGAGTGACCCCTACTTAGCTCTACCCAGAGCAACAACAACGAACGAAAATCTCGGATCGGAAATGACAAGAGTGAAGAAGAGAATTTGGACGTATATTTTTTTTTCTGTATCTCTGAAGGAGGAGAATGGAGCTCAATATATAGGCTGATGCCAACGGTTGGAAATAAATATGATATTAAATCAGCCTATTAAAAATTAACGTTACAAACGTTACAGCACATGTTAAAATGTGATACAATGAATCTGGACATGAAATCATGTATCCAAACGTTGCAGAATTAATGAATAGTAACGGTAAAAAAAATTAATAGGAGCAACAAGGATTTTTGGGTCTCAGCCCGAACCCGAAGAAGGAATCGGATCGGCATTCGGCGCCCGCAGATGTGGGCACGTGCCCGCACCCGTTACGCGCGCCGAACCGAACCGAGCCGAGCCAGGCGGGCGGCGGCGGCGGCGCGCGCGTGTGGCCCATGGGTCTCCCACTCAATGGTTTAATGAAGCAAGATGGGAGGAGTGTATATGCACAATGAAAGCTACGATGCCAGCCGATGTGGGACTAATAATACATGAACTTGAGCGTTTGCTCAAGTTACTGCACTAGTAGCTAACATATCACAACGAGGTACTATGTGGAAGATCGAGGAGAGAGAAGTGGCCGTACACAAAAAGTAAACCGATAAGGTTTTGATCGATGAAAAGACTATGAAGAACAACAATTAATTGTTTAATTTAGCCTAAATTAAAATATTGAGTAAAAGGAAAACTAGTATTGACAAAAACAATACTACAATATTGGGTATGGAAAATGTCAATTTATAGTTTGTAATAAATATTTAATAAAGAAAATGGTATTGATACTAGTCTTGCAATTTTTTTCAACTAATGAAGAACAACAATATAAAGAATAGCAATATGTTATTGAATATAACAACTTTGATATATTGGAAAAATTAAACATAGATCAACTTATTCAATAGTATTAATTTCTGTTTAAATGCTAATATACGAGCAGAAAACAACAGTAGCAGTTCTAAGCAAAAATTGTGACTTAACATAAAATGTGACTTAACAGAATAGAATATATGTTGCTTTGAAAGTTGTTGGTAGTTGACCAGTAGCATAAAAGTTTGATAAGTAGTAAAAATAAGAAGGTTGACACCAGTAGCATAAAAAGTTGTTGGTACTTAACAGAATATAAGGTTGTCAAGAAACTCGAAGACTAATTTTTTCTTAACAAGACAAATTATGGTAAAATGTTTGATAAGAACTATCTCTTAGATTGTTAGAAATTTTTCAATAATACTTCGTTTTAAATCTGCAATAAAAAAAATTAAATTTACCGGCCTCCGGGGAAGTCGTGCACGAAGCACTGCCCTAAGAGTTAGCTCGGGTCTATGTGCAGACTGTATCCGAATGCTCCTAGTGGTAAAACCCCCGCTCTACCGGAATCTCTTTGCCGCACACTGTAGAGCCTAAAAATCAAGTTGCGCCATATATCTACTACTCAGCAATCAAGTTGCTCCCCAAAAATCAAGCTGCGCCACTGATATGAAGCTCAGAGATCAAACTGCGCTACTGGTCAGGTTGCGCCACACATCAGACTGCGCCCAATCACATTGCGCCAAAATCTACGTGGCGTCTGACATTTAATGGTCATCATTACCTGACAGCACTGACAACTGACAGCACAGAAAACGAGAAAAATTTCTTCGAATCCCTCGAATTGTGCCGCTCGAGGAGATTGGATTGACAGTTGTCCTGCACATCTTATGAGTTGCGCCTAGACGCAATCTAAACAATTTTCTTAGTTGCGCCTAGGCGCAATCTGAACGACTTCTTCTCAAAAGCTGTCACATGTCTAGGCGCAGTCTAATCAGGCGCAATTCAACTTGTTGGCTGAAGCTCGCGCAACTTGATAAAGTTGAGACAATTTTTATTTCCAAAGCAGGATGACGTGGCGCACATGCCACTAATCTCTGACGTGTCTACTATCCTGTACAACCACGCGCATCTCAATCACATGATGCCACGCGTCTAAATACATTTAGTACACGATTGATTACATGAATGAAAATAGGCACAACACGAGGTTGGCGCAACCTAATGTGGCGCAATCCAGCCTCGCGCACATCAGAATAACTGCTAAAAAAGTTATTTCCAGAACTCTATAAATAGAGTTTCTAATCATTGTTAAAAGGACACACACAGAGAAAGATCAAGAACTCTTGCAAAATTGCTGCTGCATTCTCCAAAGGCTCTAGTCTTCAAGTTCACATAGTCCAAGGATAAAGTGATCGTCTTCTGATCAGATTCCTACAGTTGTACTTCCCCAGAATTCAAATTGTACTCTTGTACTTTTTTTCAAAAGTTTGTAATAGAACAACTTTTGTTTTTGCAAACAAAATGGCGACTCTGCTGGGGACGACTTTCTCCTCCGACGAGAAGTTGACAACTCAATGTGGTACTGCGTCGATCGGCAAGACGCAGAAGACTCTGGTTGTTCAAGTCAACCAGACAGCCTATGAGGATATGATTAACATCAAGAGCAACAAGCGCACTGTGGCTATCGCCAAGAACAGGACTGTGTGGACTCCTAAGTCTCCGGCAGTTGCTGTTACCCAGGCGCAACTTGAGTGCTCAGTGGCCAAGGCGCAATCCGCCTCAGTGGCTCAGGCATATCCTGCTTATATTGCCAGGGTGCAACCCATTCATTCTGCCCGTGCGCAGTCCACTCTTCCTGCTGCCTGCACGCAGTCCACTACTCTCTTTACTGCCAAGGCGCAGTCTGTTCAGGCTATTGTTAAGGTGCAGTCTACCCATGTTGCTGCCAAGGCACAACCAGTAGCCTATATTACTAGGGTGCAACCAGTAGCCCGTAGTGCTATGGCGCAACCCAAGCAATCAGTGACTCAGGTGCAGTCTGCTGCTTTGGCACAACCCAAGGGAACTAGTCTTTTGGCTATTCCCTCTTTCAATTCTCCAGTTCTGAACTTGGATAAACAATGTTCTAGTGCCAAAACTAGACACAACAAAGGGAAGAGTCCTTTGACATTTCTTCAACTGGCGCAACCTGTGCCTAAAGTGGTCCCACAACAGAACAGAGGGGAATGCTTCTTAGCTAACCCTCTACAAAATAAAGGAAAGCACCCTTTGGTCTTTTCTAAAACTTCCCTGGTCCATGACTCAGAGGAAGATATATCAGATTATATTCCTTTAAACAGAGGTCTTCTGATCTCTGATATCGAAAAGAATATTGATCAAAGAGGCATCTTACCTACTCCTATGGGGTCTGGTCAAGATCTTCCGACCTTGAAAATTTCAAGATCTAAGCAAGTAAAATTGATGGTGTCACAAACAGAGACACCTGTAGCAGAATTTTCTGATCTACGCGCTTATCTCAATAGGCGTCAACCAGTATCAACTTTGGTGAAACAGAAAAATCCTATGCCAAAGGCCAATCTGTATCAGAAGCCAAAGTTTGAAAAGAAAGACCCAACCACTTATGCTAATGAGTTGAGTACATCTTTGTACACTCAGGGAACTAAACATCTGAAGAATAGGAGACATGTTCCTAACATCATTAAGGAATATGTTCCTCCGACTTCTTCTCGTCCTGTAGTGGTAACTGATCTCCGGGAACGTCTTACACAAAGACGGAGATTGCAGGGATGTCTCCTTCACCTCTAAATCACTCTTCAGATCGCCACTACCTTCATGAAGTCGTCATCAAGTGTTGTTGCCAATCAGCTCGACGATCTGTCTTCGATCGTCTGAACTATACTTCAACTCCTGAACCTATAATAGAAGATGAAGACGAACTGTTATATGCTTCTGTTAACATGACTTCTCAAGGTACTGGGGGTGGGAAACGTCCAAGACGTAATGCATCCCGTAATCCCAGTCAGCAATACTTGGATCGGATTCATGCATCCAGTGAAGGGTTTTTTCAATACACCCGATCAAGAAATCGAAATTTGAACCAAGGTGTCTTTAATCAAGAAGATCTCCCCATCACTCATCTAGGAGAGGACTCTTTATCTGAGTTTGATGCAGATAGTGAAAGTTCTGAACAAACTATCTCGTCAATAACAGCAAGAGAGGTGACGGCATATACCGTTACAGAAGATCAAGATGCCTCTACTTCAGTCAGTCAGGAGCAACGAATTGTTGCACTAGATGACAAATTGAAGACCATAGCTGAGATGGTCGCAAGTATGCACACTATAATCGTGGCTCAACATACAGTGCCACCGGTTATAAACCCTGCTACAAATCCAGAGCTTATAGCTTCTTCTGTACCTGTCAATGTCAGTCTGGGGGTACCACCTCCTCAGGTTGCTTCTGTACCAATTCAAGATGATCCCAGTCAGTCTGGTGCTGGGGGTGGTAATTACCACGATGTTCTCCTCCCAACACTTCTAACCAGCCCACCAATTCCCAAACATCAGGGGATGCTAATGAGGCTGTGAAGCTCTTACGCACTCAGTTCGAGGCCTTTAAGGAGAAAGATGGCCTACAAAGATTGGGCATAAAGCAACCATATCCTACAGAGTGGAAGGAGGTTTCATTCCCTCCTAAATACAAGCTCCCGACCATTATGTGTTTGATGGCAGCACTTCTCCAAGTCAGTACATTAATCACTTTGAAGTGATGACTGACCAATTACAGCCAAATGATACTCTCCTTACCAGAGTATTCGTCGGTTGTTTAGCCGGCGCAGCATACGACTGGTATCGTAGTTTGCCTGATGGCTGCATAACTTCTTTTGTTGGTTTCAAACAAATTCTTGGAACGGTTTTATGAGGGAGTCAACAACATGACAATGTCGGCCCTCATTAAAATTAAACAAAGGCACAATGAATCTACAGAGAGTTTCATTGAAAGATTCCGCCGAGAGGCACTCAAAATGCCTTTAGGAACTCCATCTGCTGTAACAATAGACACTTGCAAATCAAACTTGTTGCCTATTATCAGTATGTGGACGGGATCTACACAATTTCAAGATTGACCTTCTTTCATTGTGAATGCCAAGGCGGCAGAGGTCAGTGCCGAAAACAACTCTACACCCGGTGGTAATAATCGCCAGAATAACCGCAAGGGTAAAGAAACACTGGCCATCAATCTCAAGGGCAAGGAGTCTTTGGCTGTCAATGGCACTCAGACAGCATCCACTCCATCAGCACCACCGCCGAAAATAACTCGTCCAAAAGAAGAGTATTCTTTCGACGAGGATGATACTTTGAGCATCTTTGATTACTTGATCAAAATCAATAAGCTTCAACTGCTAGAAGCAAAACGGCCGGAAGAAGTAGGTAAAACCGATCACCCTAAATATTGTGTTTATCACAGATTTATAGGACATCCAACCAGAGCATGTTACGTGCTCAAGGGCAAAATCCAGGAGTTGGTCAACTCTGGAGCAATTACTCTGCAGCAGGACGAGAAGACGGTGATTGCTAATGTGGTTTCTCTACAATTTGGTGACTTTCTACCACAACTTGTGCAAGATGGTGTTGTTCCCATTCCAAGGACTACTCTCGAGATCGTAAATCTCCCACCTCCTCAAAATGAATGTCTTGTTCCATTATCAACTGACAGAGGGGAGATTATGTGGATTCACCCAGATCTGATAGCAGATTTTGAAACTCATTCCTCTTCTAAGCAAAAGAAGCACTCCAAATCTAAATCCAAGAGCTGCAACATGGTATCCTTTGAACCAGTAGCAGAAGAATAAAATCTAATTGGCACTAGATCTGGGAAACCTTATCTTCGGGAATATCCCGAAACTTAAGAGAATTCTGCTCCATCTCTTGATGCTCCTCCTACATCATCTTCTCCTGCTGAGAATATACCATCTACACCCCCGCCGTTGGCTGAA
Source organism: Iris pallida (assembly GCA_029216955.1). Taxonomy (NCBI): domain Eukaryota; kingdom Viridiplantae; phylum Streptophyta; class Magnoliopsida; order Asparagales; family Iridaceae; genus Iris; species Iris pallida. Next base: position 147,786 of record JANAVB010035119.1, read on the forward strand.
CCAACTCCTCCCAAACCAACATCAGCGGACAAGGGAAAACAACCTGTCCGTTTTGACAAAACATTGAAAAAGTCCTCGTCTCTTGGACTTGAAAAGCCATATAATTTTGACATATTGGCTCAATTGGCCAATACTCCGACAAGATTATCAATCTTTGAACTCTTACGTCTCTCAAAAGAAACTCGAGAGACGTTAAGTGAAGCTTTGATGCAGGCTGATGCTTGTATTACTTTTCTCAAGAAACCTCAAAAGGAGCCTCAGCTGTGCACATTGTCATAGTGTATTTGAACTAATGCCCAATAACTTTTACACAAGATGACATGTTAGAAGACAA